>LUCM01001450.1:138783-193567 GCA_008360955.1 Fasciolopsis buskii | reverse complement strand
TTCTCCACTTTGCAGCCCTCTGCTGGCTGCTGCTACCTTCATGGAAAATTATTTACATTGTTGCTTCATTAGTAAAAGAAGTGAAGTGTAAGAGAACAGAAAAAGGAAAGTTTACACGGTCCAACATTTTTCACTCAAGAATAGCACGACAAAGAATGACGTAACACATCGGGCATTGCGTCTGAGTTTCAGCGTAAAACGAAATGTGAGGAAAACTGGAGCAAGGAGTCAAATGCATTGATTCCTTATAACGCTGCCTGCTTTACAAAGAATAACTGGGCAGAGCCTCCTGCCAGAATTGCATTGGTCTGAATTACCGATACAAGGTTGTCTGAAACGGGCTGCTTCTCACAGTATGTGGGGATGCAGTATCACGGCTCCAGACAGGATAGAGGCCGTGACGTGCTAGCCATTGCGGTTATCCTATGAAAAAAGAAGATCGAAGTGCGCAGCGGT
This sequence comes from Fasciolopsis buskii, assembly GCA_008360955.1. Lineage (NCBI taxonomy): Eukaryota > Metazoa > Platyhelminthes > Trematoda > Plagiorchiida > Fasciolidae > Fasciolopsis > Fasciolopsis buskii. Next base: position 193,111 of record LUCM01001450.1, on the reverse strand, counting down.
TCACAGGCAGACCAACTAACACAGATGTTTATAACTGTTCAGGCTGTATTATGGTGAAAACTACAATACCCATTATGACTCAAGTGCCCTAAGGGCAGTAGTGCTCAGGCAAACGGGCTATTACCAGTCGGGGGTTTTGACCCTCCATGGATTGAATAAGTCACAAGAAGCTTTTTACTGAGTATAGCAGAGAATGTCTTTACGAAACCTGGAGAATACAGGCTTGATTCAACATGCCACGAAATCTGATATTCGATCTGTATTGATTAATTTCCACTTTTCCCTGTTCTGTTGCTGGATGATAAAGTACATATAATCGTAGGTGTTTTAAATACGCCTCGATACGTTCCCCTGCCGGGATCTATTTGGATGATCTATCAGTCTCTCCAACCAAAGGTAACTCCACCTTAAATAGAATTATTACCAAATTTCCCAAGTTATTCTGCTTCAAACTACACGCTCCAATTTCAACCGGTGTAAATTGTCTGTTAATTTTAAAGTCAAAGATTTATTCCCCGGCAGGTTTGCGGTCTTTAGAGCAGTCTAACTAAATCAAGATACTACTGCGTAATTATTTTTAGGAAAAAGTTATTGTTTTTCAACGATCGGCTTTTATGCAAATTTGTGGTTTTTCTGTAAACTTCTAAACAGTAATGTCTACAATTTTATAAATTCATTCAAACTAATTTTTTATGCTTTCATCTTTTTGAAACACTTTTTCTCTGTATTGGCCGTATTGCCTAACCCACACTGATGTAAAGATGTAAAGAAAACGTCTATAAATTACGCGATTTACAAAATTCAGGTTCTTTTCACCATTAAAATCAAAGGAATTAAAACGAATCGACTCGTCATATACAGGCCAACTCCTGATCAGCCGCAACAGCAGACGCCCTTAGCGAGGAAGTCGGCTTTTGTGTGGGAACAGGACGAAACCAATAAGCCGTGCTGCAGATGTAGCAAGTGTCAACCAAGCGTTTATTAATTCACGTAATGACACTGCAGTGTCATGGTTCCCAAATGAATGCACTTATTTAACACCCTTTCCCAAAGAAGTGTTTGAACTCCTTCGCTCAACCAAAATAACCACAGGTATATGTCCAGATGGTATGCCATCAATTCTCCTGAAGTACGGTGCGCCTTAACTCACTGATGGTTTTACTTCACTTCCTGGTACATTCTTATGCGAACACCTCATTCCCGAATGCAGGAAACCACTCACTATTGTGCCCATCTCCAAATCCAGTAATTTGAGTATTCCAGCCAAACGTCTTCGTCTCAACGCTCTTACATCATGCGGTCTTAAGCTAACAGAACATGCCGTCCTGAATCGTCTAACTTCTGTTAGTGTGTCCGATGACCCTTTCGGTTTGTGTGCAAACAAAACAGATCCACTTTGGATGCGGTGGCCTCCCTGGTTCATAGCACCACCAAATCCTTGGATGCATCCAATGAACCTGTTCGATCCGCTTTCTTAGATTCTTTCTCAGCATTCAACTCTTTTATATGGTCTTTTCTTCCTCGCAAACTTGAACAGTTCGGCTGTCCCAACAGCCTCTCGGCGTGGCTATCGGGCTACTACACCAACAGAACTTAGGGAAGAAACAAATCTGCTCCGTTTACAAATAATTCTGGAATACTTCAAGAAGCTGTCCTTTCCCCTTATGTTTTCAACATACATCAGCGACTTACACGCTAGTTCCCCTGGTCAATTATTCAAATATGCAGATGGCGTTGCTCTCTGTCAGTCTGTATCTGGAACTGAAGATTTCCTGAACTTTTCCAACAACTTGTCTTTCACTCATGATTTTTCTCTTCTTTCTGGCTTAAATTGTAATTTGTCAGAATGGGTCGAATGTTCGTTTACTTTTTCTCAGTGTGCTTACCCGCCTGACCCTTCTTTCAACACGGAATCACTCAGTAGGATAGATTCCGCCAAACACTTTGGAATTACCATTGATAAAACTTAAGATGGTCCCCTCACATTTCCAATTGTGTAAANCTTCTTTCACGTGAGACCAAGGCACTGAATAACTGGGGAAAAGGTGTAAAAACGTCAGCAAGCTCCTTCATCACAGGCGGGTGCACACGATCCTGGCTAGGGGGGGAACTGACCCAGGGTTGCAGTAATCTTCTCCTCGGAAACACCAAGGTACTTAAACACAGGGACGTCGGCTAACATTGCAGGTAACAGCTGAGTTTCAGTGAAGTATACTGGCTTGACTGGCTAGTTTATTTGGCTTACATTCATTCGCATCCAGTAGTAAATCATTTTTTTTAAATGGAAGCATACCAGCGTTTGTTCCAATGAGCAATCTAAGAAAATCAAACGCTCAGGATCACCCGCTGAACTAAGAGTTAAGAATTCCCCAAAAATGGGGAGCTTTCCCGCTTGAGTGCAGATGCTTCAAAGGCATCAGTAGTTTTCGTAGCCCAAGTGAACAGAATGTCGGTGTTGTTAATCAAGATTTCCGCGTCGATGTACCTCGAGGAGTACCTAGGGCATGTGAGCGCACATGTGATAGGGGCTTGTGTCTGACTCGGTTGCCTTATTTCGTCATGTCTTTTCCCAGGCCAATTCAATGTCTTGTAGATCATCAAAAAGCCAGAACATAAATGTAAATCAATGAAGGCTATATCAAACGGGATCCACCATAACTTAAGCAGAACGCTCGATTTTGATGTTGACTGAGCGCCAAATTGTAACTGGGTGGCTAGAACTACTCGATCGTTAGTCCCAAGAGAGAACATGATTGATATCTTTAATATCCCAGGTTTTAGAACAATAACCAAGCACAGGGCGTTGATTGTACTGGTTAAGCGTTGGTCGAGAAAGGTGTTGATAGAGGAATTTAGAAGTATATATAGATGCATATATATGATTTTTATACATCCGCTTTGACGCAAATCCGCTGCCAACGCAACTATATGCAAATGACACTGTGGAAGGGGAAAAACAAGAAAGAAAAATAAACCATAACAAACCGGCTGTTTCTTGTATTTTTCCGTACACATTTTGCAATTTTTAATTGTCTTTTGATTATCTTTAAGGTGGGTGAGTTCCACAGACTGGCCACGCTGCAATCGCCCCACTAACTTTCGTTCTCAGCATCTCGAATCAACAAAAACCTCATCTCTTGGGCCCTAATCACGAAAGTATCAAGCACAAACCGAGCCGAAGCTAACTTCTTCATACCTCTACGCCGATTTGTGGCTTGGCCACCAAGTTGTTTCTACCAGCCTTGATCAGCACACACAAAATGAGCACGAAAAGGTAGGACGGGCTTAGGCAATACGTGTCCAAGCCACGGAATTCGACTTAGTGTGAATATCTCGGTGAGAGGACGGCTGTCTGCATCCAACACACGGTGCTGCGCCTCGACATTGCCTACCAGATGTTGCCACCACACAAAAGCAATGCTTCGGAGATATCTGTCGTGGTAGGCAGAAAGTATCCGAGTACCCTCAACGCGGATAGGCCAGGTCTGGCAGCCGTAAACAAGAATACTGCGGACTTTGGCATTGTACACCCTTCCTCTGAGGAAAATCCGGATGTCATGGCGGTGCCATAAGTGTCGTTGGTTCGCAAAGGCTGATCTGTCTGACGAAATGTATGATGAGATCTAATTTTCACCACCTCCTCCAGGTGTGGTCTCGATTCCAATATTCATGAAGCTATTGATTATCTCTAACCTATCATCACAAAACGTGTGTGAGATTACAGGCTCCTGCAAGCCTTTTGTGAAAGTGCCTTGCATATTAAAGTTTCAAAGCAAATACTGCGCCTAGTTATGTCAATCACAAAACGATTCAACGCGCGTTGAATTACTTGTAAAACGCCACCAATTCAGGCGATATGTTCGGCTCACTTCAAGTTAAAAAACTATCCTTACCATATCCGGTGACCGTACATAATATTTCACTGTATGATGGCTTACTCCTGCACAACCTTTGTTAAGAAATTCGCACCAGTAGGATGGGAGGGCGCCACTCATGCTGCCTTGCAGAAAACCAGTTCTAAAATCCACACTGGTCAGCTAAATCGCACCACAGACGTGTTCACAGATGTCATTCTAACCGTGACTCGACGGGATAAGTTGCGGTAATAAATAGTGAAACATTTACCAATGGCATGCATTAATGCATGTGCTGACTTGCCTACTTGACATACACTAGTGCATGCCGCTGACAAAATTTTACTTACTAATAATTCAACTTGCCCTGCCAAGTCACGATTCAAATCGCATCGATGCTATTCATAGATCTAGGCAGCAATGATACAGGTTATTTGATCGCGATTAAAGTGAGGACTCGGTGTGAATTTTGCACGGCATAAACCTGAAATGGCAGTAGGTTCAAAACCGATTGCTTCAACCCTGCTGTTTGATATCTGATAAGTATTTGAGTTTCGCACTTGCCTTTTGGTGAATATGTCCCTCAAGTAATCTGAAAAACAGCGATAAAATTCCATCTCTCAGAATGGGAATCATGTTTAGTAAATTTTGCATTTGGCCATTGGTTTTGCCCCATCCTAAACCCATTAGGTTTACATTCTGAACAAAATCTCCCGTTTTTTACAGTCTTTTGCCTTTTTTACGCATCATTTTTCTGAAGCGGGACCTGGGCCAACCTAGGTTTGCCAAAAGCGGGAGGTTGACCGACAGTGGGAGGATTCGAACCAATGAGTTTCACGTCCGAATTCCGCGACCTTGTTTGCTTGGCCACCTCTGTATCTTTTTCCTAGGCTTTGGCCATGCTTCCTGCCTCGTACTGTTGGAAAACTGCAGAATGCGCATAAATACTACAACTGCTTGAGATGTAGGCTAATGATGTGCACGGGTGAAGTCCAGCACTTCCTTGTTTATCACCAGCAAGACTGGACAAAACGGATCCGCTTACGGAGCAAAGCCGCTGCTAAATGTGCATACAACTTGACCATTGTCACAGACCAGATCTTCTTAAGATCATTGAAAAGCAAGAAGCCTCTCCGGATTCGAATGAAAAAAGGGAAACACACCCACCTAGAGGTGGATAGAAATCCAGCAGGGACCATCGAGAAGCTCCCAGTTAAGGAAGGTGTTGCTAGGAAAGGAGAAAAGAGACTAACAGCGGAAGCCATTGGGTTACAAAATTTGGAAATCCGCGCAGTTTAAGGTCGCTAAAAATGTAAGGCAAAATAAAGACGGAAGCGAGGTGCGATGAAGAGTCACGTTGACCTTGAGGTACTGGAAGTGAAAGGTGAATACATGAAGAAAGTCTGAAGTTAAGGGACACTGGGAAGTCGGCGCGGTAAGGAATCTTTTACGGATGACTGGACTGAATGAATGTACTGGCCTAGAACACATGCACAAGCAAGACGTGAAAGTCACTCACACTCGTTGAGGGAACGCGGTCATTTAAATCAATCATATTAGAATTTGTAAACGCACGGTGACAGACCAGATTTTAGCTACAGCCGATTATGTATACAGAGGCGCGGAAGGTAGACGCCGCCCCGGATATTTCAGCTGATATTCGGAAGGACTTTTAAAGCCTAGCATATCGAGTTAGCTGGGAAGAGAAAAAACGGTCCAGCTAGCCTAAGACACCATACTGCATCGGACTACAACACCCAAAAGCTCAAAGTTATTCAGTGGGCTGGGGCAATTATTGCAAATGTGCCTGGAGAGGAACAGAAAAGCTTTCTTTAAGTAGTTTTGGAGGTTAGTTTACATCTTTGTAAAAGGCAATCGGCGATTGCCAGGGACGATGACGGTGATAGACTAATGGAGATCTCAGAAAAAGGAAAGTAACAGGAAATCACGCTGCACAACGACGATATAATGGATAGTGTTGACCGATGGTGGCCAAAAGGATAAGGTCTTGGCGTTCGGACGTGAAGGTCGCGGGTTCGACTCCTCCCACCGCCGGTCAGTTTCTCCACTTTGCAGCCCTCTGCTGGCTGCTGCTACCTTCATGGAAAATTATTTACATTGTTGCTTCATTAGTAAAAGAAGTGAAGTGTAAGAGAACAGAAAAAGGAAAGTTTACACGGTCCAACATTTTTCACTCAAGAATAGCACGACAAAGAATGACGTAACACATCGGGCATTGCGTCTGAGTTTCAGCGTAAAACGAAATGTGAGGAAAACTGGAGCAAGGAGTCAAATGCATTGATTCCTTATAACGCTGCCTGCTTTACAAAGAATAACTGGGCAGAGCCTCCTGCCAGAATTGCATTGGTCTGAATTACCGATACAAGGTTGTCTGAAACGGGCTGCTTCTCACAGTATGTGGGGATGCAGTATCACGGCTCCAGACAGGATAGAGGCCGTGACGTGCTAGCCATTGCGGTTATCCTATGAAAAAAGAAGATCGAAGTGCGCAGCGGTTCACAGGCAGACCAACTAACACAGATGTTTATAACTGTTCAGGCTGTATTATGGTGAAAACTACAATACCCATTATGACTCAAGTGCCCTAAGGGCAGTAGTGCTCAGGCAAACGGGCTATTACCAGTCGGGGGTTTTGACCCTCCATGGATTGAATAAGTCACAAGAAGCTTTTTACTGAGTATAGCAGAGAATGTCTTTACGAAACCTGGAGAATACAGGCTTGATTCAACATGCCACGAAATCTGATATTCGATCTGTATTGATTAATTTCCACTTTTCCCTGTTCTGTTGCTGGATGATAAAGTACATATAATCGTAGGTGTTTTAAATACGCCTCGATACGTTCCCCTGCCGGGATCTATTTGGATGATCTATCAGTCTCTCCAACCAAAGGTAACTCCACCTTAAATAGAATTATTACCAAATTTCCCAAGTTATTCTGCTTCAAACTACACGCTCCAATTTCAACCGGTGTAAATTGTCTGTTAATTTTAAAGTCAAAGATTTATTCCCCGGCAGGTTTGCGGTCTTTAGAGCAGTCTAACTAAATCAAGATACTACTGCGTAATTATTTTTAGGAAAAAGTTATTGTTTTTCAACGATCGGCTTTTATGCAAATTTGTGGTTTTTCTGTAAACTTCTAAACAGTAATGTCTACAATTTTATAAATTCATTCAAACTAATTTTTTATGCTTTCATCTTTTTGAAACACTTTTTCTCTGTATTGGCCGTATTGCCTAACCCACACTGATGTAAAGATGTAAAGAAAACGTCTATAAATTACGCGATTTACAAAATTCAGGTTCTTTTCACCATTAAAATCAAAGGAATTAAAACGAATCGACTCGTCATATACAGGCCAACTCCTGATCAGCCGCAACAGCAGACGCCCTTAGCGAGGAAGTCGGCTTTTGTGTGGGAACAGGACGAAACCAATAAGCCGTGCTGCAGATGTAGCAAGTGTCAACCAAGCGTTTATTAATTCACGTAATGACACTGCAGTGTCATGGTTCCCAAATGAATGCACTTATTTAACACCCTTTCCCAAAGAAGTGTTTGAACTCCTTCGCTCAACCAAAATAACCACAGGTATATGTCCAGATGGTATGCCATCAATTCTCCTGAAGTACGGTGCGCCTTAACTCACTGATGGTTTTACTTCACTTCCTGGTACATTCTTATGCGAACACCTCATTCCCGAATGCAGGAAACCACTCACTATTGTGCCCATCTCCAAATCCAGTAATTTGAGTATTCCAGCCAAACGTCTTCGTCTCAACGCTCTTACATCATGCGGTCTTAAGCTAACAGAACGTGCCGTCCTGAATCATCTAACTTCCGTTAGTGTGTCCGATGACCCTTTCGGTTTGTGTGCAAACAAAACAGATCCACTTTGGATGCGGTGGCTTCCCAGGTTCATAACACCACCAAATCCTTGGATGCATCCAATGAACCTGTTCGATCCGCTTTCTTAGATTCTTTCTCAGCATTCAACTCTTTTATATGGTCTTTTCTTCCTCGCAAACTTGAACAGTTCGGCTGTCCCAACAGCCTCTCGGCGTGGCTATCGGGCTACTACACCAACAGAACTTAGGGAAGAAACAAATCTGCTCCGTTTACAAATAATTCTGGAATACTTCAAGAAGCTGTCCTTTCCCCTTATTTGTTTTCAACATTCATCAGCGACTTACATGCTAGTTCCCCTGGTCAATTATTCAAATATGCACATGGCGTTGCTCCCTGTTAGTCTGTATCTGGAACTGAAGATTTCCCAAACTTTTTTAATAAATTGTCTCTCACTCATGATTTTTCTTTTCTTTTTGGCTTAAATTGTAAGTTGTCAGAATGGGTCGAATGTTTGTTTACTTTTTTCCAATGTGCTTACCCGCCTGACCCTTCTTTCAACACGGAATCACTCAGTAGGATAGATTCCGTCAAACACTTTGGAATTACCATTGATAAAACTTAAGATGGTCCTCTCACATTTCCAATTGTGTAAAATATCCCAGAACACTCATTTAATATGAAAAGCCTGTGGCATTTCCAGGTCAACCAAGACACCGTCTCCTCATTTGCTTACCAGTGCTTTTCCCTATCACTCTCTTTTTTCTTTATTGTCCCACTGTCAATTTTTTCTGGTCTACTAAGAGAAAGACTTCAGAACCTTTCGTTGTGGTTTGTCAATTATCAGTGGTGTATTTTACATACCACTGAAAGTGCTGTGCACCAGCCTGTGTGAAATGCATCTGCTCACGTCCGAAAAATTTGCACAAATTCTTTCGGATATGTCCCGTCCCTTACACAGTGGCCTTTCTAAACGCCGTTGTTGTACCAGAACTCTTTATGCCTTCAGCTTCAGACCTTCCTGCATAAATACCAATAAGGACTCAAGTGTTTCCTACTTATCGCGAATTCTCATCAATCGAGAAAAGATCATGAGTGATTTTCTCTCGTGATTTGTAGATCTTTATCCTGCTCTGCTTTTTTCCAACTGTGTATTCTGATGCGGTGACGAACAATTCTCTTCTTGATTAAAGTGATTGAAATGAAATCTATGTACACAAAAGTCCAAAACAATGCAGTACAATTAATAAAAATACAAGATACAAAGCAGGCTAACGACCATCAATCCTGGACCAGTTTATCGAAAATCAAGAAAACGACGTTCAGAATTTATGGTGTCAATCACCGTCAGTTAAAGGCGATCTTGTTGATTGGTTTTGTCATTCAGATAAAATAGGCAAAGATCCCCGGGGAACTGCCCAGTTAGTTCGGGCAATTAGACGCGGCAAAACTGAGGGCCAACGCACGTCAGCTGATCTGAATTGTTGGCGGTGACAATTTCGGCCTTAGAGATTACATGGTTCAAGATTTAAAGAAGCTTCCATGTGCTTCAGGATGTATCACCCCATATGAAGAGAAAAGAGGCGAACCTGACCGGTCGAATCCAGTGGTAAAAGTGTCAGTAGAAAATAGATCTAACAGCAAAAGGCGCCAAATCCTCGCAGACCAAATGATACCGGAGGCCTCATGCTAATTACTCATGGCAAAGGCGCAAAGAGCAACAGGGGAAGAGTCCAAGTTAGCTTTGGTATAAAAAGTGAAAATGACTCAAAAATGTATTGCTGCCATGTACAATCAGTTTAGGCCATTTGAAATGATACAGAGGTGCTCACACCAAACTGCGGAGTAGGTATTTAAGGGCAGCGGTGCAGCAATGGTCTACAGTCAGACATTTGTGGTTTCACACATGTTGGAGTAGCGGCAGTAAGTGTTGACTGTCTACTCACCTGCCACCACCAGTATAACTAAGTTACAACGGAGACTGAGTTCCAGTCAACATTCAGTTGTAAAAAGTTTGGCTGAGAGGTTCTGTATAGATCCTTACCAGGTTCCGCTGAGAATCAATCGATCCAATTAGGAACTATTTGGTAACTATATAGGGGCTAAATAAAAAATATATTGCTGCTCTGGCACAAACTTGCAAGAATGGCAAAGTCAAATCTATGAAATAAACCACGGCAAAAAGGAAAGGCGCTCTTTGAGTATAACGGAAATAACTGATCTGTTGTTCTCAAGCAACTAGCCGTATTCCAGCGCCGAGACCGTAGTAGTGGCATCTTTGAGGTTAGATGATTTTTGTTGGGTTTTATAGCATATTGTAAATGTTTTAATGTGAATTGAGGGTGATCGTTAGGAGGAATTCTAGATCTTTTGAGGTGACTAGTTTTTGATATTAAAGACCCACTAAAATCTATCATCTTCTTGGACACATTATCATCTTGTGTTAATAATCCAATTTGTCTCAAATTTACGCCATTGGTGAGCGTCTGGTCCGTTTTCCTTTTCTGGGTTTTCCCCTCACGACTCCCTTCTTTGCAGAAGACGCTCTACGTTTGTAAGCATGGCAGCTCTTTTTCGCTTTGTTTCTATTCCCTGGTGCGTCAACCTCTTTACGTAGTAATGGTGAACCAATAGAGACTTCTTAGAGCAGTACTTCAAGAGATTTAGCCGTTTCGCAAACAAAACACGACTGCTCCTTTTTCATCTGTTCATTAGCTGTCAAGCAACGTTATTGTATCACAGCTTTCTATTGTTTTGGTTGTTAGAAACCCTCTTTTGACGTATACGTAAGACTCCTAATTTTAGTTGAGAAGAAACTCATGTACCCTGACGTATGTTCAAGCAAGCAATATATTGGTGAGTATTTTCATCTATTCTTGATAGATCCACGGTAATATTCCACTATGACCCAGTAGAGATGGATATGTCCACAAGTGTCTCAAACAACGATTTCGTACAAAACAGTTATGTTGCCTACCTTGATGGGGCTGTCAGCAACTTACCGACAGTGAAGCCCTAGATATGTAAGATCATGGCTTTACAAATAGAAGCCAGTTTGATTTACTGCCCACGATATTTTTATGGCAACAGGTCGAAGATGAATGTCTCGCAAAAGACGAAAGAAAATTAAAAAGAGAAACTGCAACGTAGGTGAACCGAAACGAGAAGAAATGCCTCATTTTACAGCCACTAAGGCAAACGGTACAAGCCCTTATCCTAGATGTACCACAATCTAGGCGAGATGCGAGATCTTAGAATGCATTGCTCACCCGGTTTCTAAAGCATTTATTGTTAGTATACGAAATTGCACCGGGAAAAATTTGCTTTAGAATAATCGAATAAACTATGGGATATTAAATTTAATCTGGTTATTATCCTGATCCCACAAGGCACCTCTTCAGGACAATTAAGGAGCGACGCAGACGACTGTCCGTAGATCTATTTTGTTAATTCACCGCAAAATCAAAAGAATTTACTAATTTCACCGATTCCTTTTTCTGAGGAAAAATGTTTACTGCGTTTGGCCCTGTGTCATTTTTGATTCCAGTTTCCAAGTTTTTCAGATCAATTTGTCTTTTTTGTGAATGTGGTGATGTGTACGGTGAAAACTCACAAAACTCATTTGATTTGTCGAAGTTTGTTATTGCTCCTCTCCTCCTTTTATCTATTTTATTTTAAATTCTGCTTACATTTGGTTGCAGTGACACCATGCTAGTTTTCACTCTGATATATATATATATATATATATATATATATATATATATATATATATGGTGACCATGCATGACGGCGGTCGACAACTAACAACTGGTTTGGACAGAAGTAAGAAGACATCGGGTTTTGGTCTTACTTTGTCTCGCTTTAATGAATATAATTGTCGTCGAGTCCTTCGGCTACCCCCCAGACGACACAAAAGTAGTTTGAAGTCATTGTCATTGCAGGTACTAGATCACGGACAGCGGATGCTGTTTTGTGCTTATTGCAAAAGTATAGCATGAGATTTTAAAGATTTTATTGTTTGTATCCGGACCAAACGACGTAAGGAGTGTATCGAAAAATCGATGCGCCATGTATTGGTTTTTATTGTGAATGATATAATATTAATAACACAGCGTTGTTGGTAGATGTAATGCGCCAACGTTTCGACTACCGTGGGTAGTCTTTCTCAAGGCAAGTTTTACAATCAANCTGCTGGCTGCTGCTACCTTCATGGAAAATTATTTACATTGTTGCTTCATTAGTAAAAGAAGTGAAGTGTAAGAGAACAGAAAAAGGAAAGTTTACACGGTCCAACATTTTTCACTCAAGAATAGCACGACAAAGAATGACGTAACACATCGGGCATTGCGTCTGAGTTTCAGCGTAAAACGAAATGTGAGGAAAACTGGAGCAAGGAGTCAAATGCATTGATTCCTTATAACGCTGCCTGCTTTACAAAGAATAACTGGGCAGAGCCTCCTGCCAGAATTGCATTGGTCTGAATTACCGATACAAGGTTGTCTGAAACGGGCTGCTTCTCACAGTATGTGGGGATGCAGTATCACGGCTCCAGACAGGATAGAGGCCGTGACGTGCTAGCCATTGCGGTTATCCTATGAAAAAAGAAGATCGAAGTGCGCAGCGGGATTGATACAGGTGAGGAATCTCAGGGGACTTAGAGCAAATCCTGTGTAACCATGTTACTGACATGCAGGCTTCGGCCTTTGAGAAAGTCGAAAATTTACTTCTCTAAATAACCTTATATTTCAGATCTGTGCCATATATATCAAACAAAAGTCTACCATTGAGTGAGTTAGCAATATTAATGCGGTACAATCTGGAAAATTCAACAAACAAGTACTCATCCACATTTGTGTGTGCCAGCAGAAGGGAGGCAGATCAGCTCTGAAAGGTCCGAACGGTACCTCAAAAATAGGTGCAGTTCAGAGTTGTGCACGTCTCATTCAGTGACCCATTGAGAAGCAGTCTCAAAGCAGCTTTTACAAGCACTTTCCAGGGAGAGCTTTAAGGGTTTTGCGGTTAGACTTTTTATCATTTCCACCGCAACTGTTGTATATAGTAGAACGAACAACCTTTCCTCATCAGCCTGGAGTCTACCTTTCTAGGCAGATTGAATATGCGAATTGTGCACCGGGTCCTGGACAGGTTGCATCCGCTGCGATTGACTTGTATGAGTTAAACTCGCCCGAGACTCGCTGATCCTCCTCCTATTTACATAATTTCCAAAGCTGCTAAATCAGTCAGGCTCCATGTCTTGTTTTGGTTCGTCAAGTGCACACATTGGGAATATCTCAGGAACACTTTTGATTTGGCACAACATTTTGATTTAAGAAATAAAGTCAGAATATTCCGCAGCTTTATGTAAAACCGCCTTTGACTTTACCTAACTGCATTATTTGGGTTGACGTTGAATTACGTGGTTAGACTTACGTCATACTTGTAATTTCCTCATTCAGGCCTGCCTTGTGCCCTAAAGAGTTTTGACACGAAAGCGATAAGTGTGCGTTTTTTCTAGCTGCTTCTCTATGGATGACTGACACCTATCATGATTACTTGCACCAAGAATGCGGTGTAAGTTGGAACACTCAAGGCCAATGTGGCATCTGGTGTGTCCTCCCGCATTTTTTCCTGAATTCCTCGGCCCAGATTTATTACACCACACTAAAATCGTTCACTATCTGCAAATTTAGGAAACTTTCATCCATATAGTTTAAATCCACAAATATTTGCTTGCTTTTCTCTGGAATCGCCCGTGGGCTGGATTGGCCAAAAGCAACTGCTCGCTTTTTACCAACTGTAATCAGATTAGAAGAATGAATCCGAAATTTATTTAAGCTTATTGAGTGTATTAGTTTCAAATGGTCGAAGTTCGAAAGCACTTCCGAAATTGCCCATTTGAGCAGTTAACGTGATAAAATGAGCAGTTTGACGGCTTGGGACTCCTCATGGGCGGTGTTATCCTCTGCCATGTTTTGATAGCTGTGATGATGTTGGCTTGATGAGAAATGTCACCTACCTCTTCCCATTTGTTGCGAATGGTGTATGAGGCGATACCGAATAGCAGTATCGGTTTCTCGTTCGTACTTTAAGAACACATTAAAAATATCCAGTCACTACAGGGTTACACTCAGCGTCTATGTGTTGGATTTATCTCAGTGGTCTTCTAAACAATGTAACTTTGTCAATTCTCACTGAAGTTTCTTCTTCCTGCCTAATGAATTCAATTTTTTTCCATCGCTATGACATAATTTTGTCCAACGTAACATGAATACACTTGATTTACACCAATAACATGAATCTACTGAAAGTACGATGTTGCTTTCCATTTTATCTCTTAGAGAAACAAGATAAATTCCCCCTGAAATGGTTATGCGGTTATTTCATCTGCTGACCACTTCCTATCTGCCCGTGATACTCTGCTCCTGATTGGTTGAAAACGAATCACTCAAAGGGAGACTCCGATCTACTAAAAGGGGCTACTCAAGAGAAGTTTTGCTTATTCAACAGTGAAGCACCACCACTGTCTATAGAACAAGTTCACTTAGTACCTAGCGATCACACGCAAATCTGCCTGACTATCTTTGAACGAATAATTCCCACTAAAGACAATGAAAAGAACGCGTTCACCCTCTTGTTCTGGTATGTTGACGTTAAAGCCATTCTCGTGGATAGCAAGACACTATACACATACACGTCAGACAAGCTTGTTGGCTACAACTTTGATGGCTGCTTTTAGCGGAAAAATAAGCCGCTGAAACTTCAGTAGATACTAAGTTCGTCGTATCAAAGACTTCGTATATTACAACATGTGGGTCAGCGGCCAGAATGAGAAATCTACTCAATGCACACAAAACATTTTAGACTGGTCTTTCTATAAATCCAGATTAGACGTTATTCGATTTAGGAGATTTAGTTTAGAAGGTAGCACTTTCAATCAGCTGTTGAGTTTTATTTTCTACCGGTTGTCTAGTAGTCGCAAATAGTGATTTCCGGAGAAAAAAGCTATTTTTCGTCCGAGTCGGCGTTGTATTGTCCAGATATTTCTAAGCCACGGCTGTTAGAACGTAGGTATAGCTTCCACCATTTCGCGATTTCTATCCTTGTGAAACTGAGTGCAGCATTTCATCCAGTTAAATTCATACCTCATTTTGAGATCTTTGTATGCGCATACCAGAAACCGAAATTCTCTCTCCAGAGCTATCTACAAGAAGTGATCATCCCGGAATTGTGTTATTTCACTCACCTTATTTGATCTTGCAAATAAGATGATTAAAGGAATTGCCCCGTTAGCGTGCCACATTAATTAAGCTGGTATTCGCTGGGGCTCTGAATTGGTTATTTTATATAATACCGGTGATATTTTGTTTCTGAATATTTACTTGCAAATAACTGTTGCCAATACTGTTACCAAGTTGAAATTTACACATTCAAAATTGGATTATGCTTATACCAAAATAATTTTGAGGTTAAATAAGTAAAGAATCCGGAGCCAAATTATTGACTGTATTCACCTTGTTACAGTACACGCCAGTAAAATACTAGAAGTTCATTCTTCCCTTCATTTGAGAACACTTAAATCAAGAAACGTGTTTCATGGATGTGTAACCAAACACACTGAGTACTAAAAATCCTGGAACTATATTACTTAGCTGGATAATACATAACTACTGATCAATCTCTAGGGAAAATATCTCTAAGCTAGCACTTCAGGTAGAAAGCAACCCACTGGAGTTAATCGGTTAATAGTTCTCAAGCGAAATGCTGAAGTGGAACAAAGATGGTTGGTTGATCACAAAATCACTCTTGGAAGCTCAAACATTGTTTCGTGATTAGTATTGATATTTTTTGCCGTAGCTTCCTAGCAATATCATGAAACATGGTAAACTATATTTGCTGTGCTAACCTTAGAATTCAAGTGATAATTCATAATTGAATATAGTAGTTTTACTAACGTTGTTTTACAGTCGTCATTTCTTAGGTGATTGTTCGTTTTATTTTAGGTCAAACGACAAGTTAAAAAATCTCAGCTTCTTTGAGCAAAGAAAACGTTCCAGAAACGGTTAGTAGGTTTTAGCAACTGGATTCTATTGGAAACATTTTGGTTGCGCCTTAACAAAATGTGGTATAGTTTATCGGATATTTTTGATAGGTTCATCTAGATTGCATGATGGTCCTAGCAAATGAACTGAAAGCTGAAACTAAAATATCTGCCAACTGACGGAAACAAAATCCACCCGAAACTATCCTTTGGAACTTTTGCTTTTGTCATTTACAAACTTAATCTCAGTTTGAAATAACTAAAGTGAATTACAAAAGTTAGTAATTAATATTATAACCATCAAAACTAATGAGAAAACTCCAAATGAAGAGTATCGAAATCCACTTAACAAAGCCCAATTTTCGCAAGCTAATCAAGACACATTCACAGCAGTTGTTTAGAATATTGCTGAATGCCTAACGTACGCCATAGAAAGAAGGTGAAGTGAAAGCAGCGTCATACGCTTGAATTTTTCCTTATTCCCTTGTGAATTTGCGTTTGCTTTGACATGATTAACTGGCAACAGATTCAAAACCGAAACTGAATGATATTGTTAAGTTTCGCCTCATCAAAATGTTTGCATTTCTGAAAATACGGTGCTGACACAGTTGTGTGGTCACTATTTTGATGGTGTTTTTGAATACAAGCAAACACTCGGGAACTGAAGCAGAAAGTAGAGAGCTTTGCTTTCAAGCAGGTCGAGAAATTCCCGCAGTTGTAATCCGAAATACAAGGTAATTCTCTCGTTCAACTTCGCACATTGCGTGCTATGGGAACACGCAATAATGTCCTATTTAGACAGGAAAAGGGCTATTCCTGCAACCAGTAGGAAAGCAGATTATTCCAAAGGCACATAAGTAGCTTCGGTAGTCTGCATTTAGGCGATTGCAAATGAAAATGAAATTACCGATGAACCGATTCGAACATCTGAACGGGAGATCTTCACGACCGAGGGGAATTAACTTAAGGTTTCCAAGAAGTAATCCTTCTAATTGCAGTTTTTTAGTTAATCAGGAGGACTTGGCCTGCAACGTACACATTCATGGTCTTCCTCACTAGGCTCAAATATTTCATATAATGCGGAAGAAGGGAATTAATTTTTTCTGCTAGCCAATACATATATAAATGTGACGTTCCTTATATAAGTGGAAGAGTAAGATGCCTATTATTGAAGGGCCTTCCTGAGGACAGGCGTCGAGGTTACCAGCATGAGCGTTTCTAGATAGTCCTTTGTATCCAGGCCACAAGCTGTATTAGGAGACATTTTTTCCGTCTGCACAGACTATTCACTAATGAATGGAATACTGCCCGGTTCGCGAAGCTTTCAAACAATTATTTACTCTCAAAAGAAATTGGTTTACGCATTTGACATCCCATGATAAAATCACACAAAGTTGTCTGAATTCAAGTTGCTAATAAAAACAAATAACTGCGAATTGCTGCTTTACGGATTGCCAGTTAGATGAACAATCATTTTGGTGATTAGTTGTCTTACCGTCTGATATCTTGAATTGAATAACGGAGAATGCATCTTTCCTCCAATTCTTACAATTTTGGGCTTAATCGTGATTATATTGGCCAAAACTGTCGAAAAGTCTTAAACGATTAGATTGTGCTGCTTTTTAATCGAGTGCATTTACTTGCACATACAATGCATATTCAGAAAATCTGAGTAAATGGGCTTTGGACCTCTTGTCGCTACGGAATCAGAGACAATAAAATAAATGACTGATCGCATAACGCCAAAAATAATTAGATATGTTGTAGCAAAGCAAAACAAGAAATTCACGGAAAAGGGGAATAAGCCCAAGCAATTGATAGCAGTGAATGCTTTCTAGTTTTTGACATTGTTCTTTTTGCAACAATAATGGTAGTTTCTCTATTACTTGTTTGCATTACATTTTAGGAATGTCTGCCAGAAAGTCAGAAAAGAAGGGCGCACGAGGAAATAGCATAAAATTAGAACTATCGCGGGATCAGAAACAAGATATTCTCGAGGCTTTTAATTTGCTTGATGCGGAGGGATCAGGTTTGATTCACGGAAAAGATCTAAAGGTGGCATTAAGAGCACTCGGATTTGATCCAACCAGTTCGGAACTGCGTCATCTGCTTCACGAGTATGAAAAGGATAACAAAGGTAACCTGGCTGTCATTTTCCAAAACAGAGCGAAGCACAGATGGACTTGACTTCAAAAGTTTTCTTGACATTATCACAAAAAAGATGACCGACAAAGATACCCGTGAAGATCATGTTCGAGCATTTCAAATGTTTGATGAAGAGGAGAAAGGTTACATAAATTTTTTGAACCTGAAAAATGTGGCCAGACTGCTCGGTGAGGATATTGCAGACGAGGAAATTCAGGTGAATTTGAAAATTATTTTGGTTAAGTATTAAAGTGCTTTCTGATATTTTACTTTTTAGTTTCCAGATGAGTCGAAATGAACTCCTAAATGTAGAACACAAGTTTAACAGAATTCTATTCCTCATTCATTTTTGTATGTACAGAATCATGCGTGCGATGTACAGAGTGAGCCGGCTAGTTATTTGTTTGCTGCTGGTTACACATTTTGGATTTCGTTTTTTTCTCTTATTAACTTTGTTGTGTTTTCAAGCCTCAAGCTAAATGTGCGGAAATTTCCTTCACAGGAAATGATCGACGAGGGTGACAAAAGCGGAAATGGAAAAGTTAGCGAGCAAGAATTTCTGAGACTGATGAGGAAAACAACGCCCTAGTGAATGTTGAAGAGGCGGATTCTGCTTCGCAATCTGGAAACCCGATGCAGTCAGATTATTCTGAAAAACACAAGTGCTTATAAATTTTCGTCAAAAATTATGATTTGTATAAATTTTCTATGCTTTTACAGCAAAATTAAAATAACAAGTAAGATGAAAATTGGGATTTTTACCACTGTATCTGAAATTTCATCGCTGGAAGGTTCTAGTTAAAATTTGGTTAGTACTAGGTACAAATTCTATGCCCAGTTACTGCGTCAGCCGTAGTGAGCAAAACGCCGCAATAGAATAAAGAAAAAAAGCTCACTTATTTCATTCACTTATCAGAAAGGGCCAAACATCAGTACTCTTCCAGAAAAAGTGGAGGTATAATAGTTAGTTTAATAAACTTAGCATTCTTAGTGAAAATGCCTCTTGTTGTACGTGCAACTTTTTATTTTAGGTATTCATTTTGATTCTGGACAAATATATATGCTTGAACTAATTTGAACTACTGACGAAGTAGTCAGTAGTATTCGGTGATACCGGAACAAGCAAGATTGTAGGTATGGATCTTTTCATTTTCGATTACCTTCCCCAGCTGCTATTTTCTGAGTCTAAAAGCCCATAATGAGTAGCACGATTAATAATAAATCTTTCAGAGTCCATTTCCTAAAGCCCTGGTTGTTACTTCGACACTACGATCAGATGCGAACCTTTCTAACAGTAAATTAAAAGTGAACCGGTTGCTGTGCTGAGCTCAAAACATTAGTCGCGACTGGCTCCGCATACCAACTGAAGACCGAAAGCACTTAGCGGCAAGCTGGAATTGGACTTTCTTTTTGTCAGCTAGATGGCAATACTCACAGTAGATGTCTTGAAAGGCCGCAGTACATTGATCATGATGTAAACGTACCACAGTCAGATAAAGGAGAACGGAAGTGACTTTTTGCACCTCTGAATTAACTGTCAGCCGACAGTCAGGAGCGATGATGAGGCCTAATACGGGCTTTTATTTGAGCATATGTAGTTTAAGTACTGGGACGATTTCTACCCAATTCGCCAAATTCCATGCTCCGCTTTCCTATGGTGGTCGAGGCAGGCACGATCTGCAGCAGAATGAAAATAAATGTTCGGTGATTTTTTTTCGGTTAACCAGTCAAGGCACATGATGAATGTCTAAATAAATTTCAGAAAGCTTTCGACGTTTAAAGAATAAGTTCACGAGTTATGTCGTGGGACATTTAAATGCCATAGGGAGTCTACAATAAAAGAGGTTTATGCTAGTTAGCATTGAAGTCCGTTAGCTGATGCATCCTGGGCACAATTTTGTACTGTTGCACTCTTGATCCATGCCTGGGACAAGGTAATTTTCCAAAACAAATGATTTTCAACAAAAATTAAAACAAATTTGGTGAGCTACCATTTTGTTCGATAACAGGTGAGTGAATTCTGGAATACAATCATAAATTTATTCCTAAAACAGTTCCATCTTCACTTATCTGTGCTGCTACATTATATCTGCTTATGTTAGACTGTATAAACTTTGTACACATACATGTCATAGACCATTCAAAAAAGAGAATGAGAGTCGTGCTCATTGTAAAAGGGATCTAGACATTCATGATAGCTTGCTCTCAAAGTTGGCTAAAACATAGTCCAGATTCGTCAGGATGCATGCTGAATAACTGATAGTGGAGATCCAGAAAATACTGCCTCTGGAAGACATGGAGCAAAAAACGAATTTTGTGGAAGTATGAGAACAGCAGTTTGAGAGGTCATGACGCAAAGGGTGAGTGGGATCTCGAAATATCTTTTGAGCGAGCGTTTCAGATGTGAATGAGATTTGGTCACTGTTTCATGGATAATTCATTCAATGCTACAAAAGGCACGTGGATAGTAAATGACAGTCCTCGGCGGAGAATTTTGGACTTTCTTAGGCAAATCTGCGAAAATAATGAGAGAATAGTAAAGGAAGGATTGGAAGAGGACATTGACATACAGAGTGATAGATGGTGTTCTATTTCACTTTTTTGAAGAGGTTCCCTAGTCTGATATGACAGCTCTCGAAGTCCACTTCAAATTCGTACACATGATAACTCCTTTGGATTTTCACGGTATTTCACTGGTGTTTCTGAATTATTGAACGGCGATTCAGATGGAGAGCACGAGGGAATGACATGAGAATATTTTGATTGTAAAGAAATCTTGTGGCGAAAAATCGTGAATAGGAGATAAGTTGTTTGAAAAATGTGGGTAGCCCTTATTGCTAGAAACGGCCTGAGAAAGAATAACATGAAAGTGTACTGAAGCAAGTGAGAAGAGGGCGTAGTTGGTAAGTCGCTGATGCCTGCAAGGAACAAATATAGGGACAGAAGAGCACAGTGAAGCGCCCTGGATTGGTTAACCGATTGTTTTAAGTCTTGCGACCCCCTCGTAGGCAGTTTGCAATTTGGTTAGGCAATCAGATAGCCGAGTTGATGAGTTTTAAAAAACAAATATTCATGTATTAGAAAGAGTCACGGGACAAAATGAATGGCTGATAATTAGTCTAAAAAGATATAACGAGTAGATATCATCAATGCATCCAAGAACTTTCAACTTTGATGAACAAGACAGGCAAAATCTTTCAAAATGGATCTTTTAAATTCACAATTAAATTGAAAGAGATCAGTAGAAGATTCTAGGTGACCAGGCAAACTAAGTTCTGACAATTTAAGAGTGGAAGACGTTGAGGAAATGAGATGAAAGCATTTGGTTGAATCGGTGGGGTTAACGACTTTTGGAACGGGACAAAGGACAACATAGGCGTAGGAGAAAAGCTTAGCGTTTTCGTAATTTAAGAGGTAAACATATCAAGCAGAACTTAGGCACCGTGCTTAGAAAGAGTGGAAATAGAACTTCAAGACCTACCCTTGTGGTAATTTATTATTGCAAAGGGGCCTAAGTATATCTATGGAAAAAGGCAACTCATATGTCACCGTCTTGGGATGTAATTCAGAAAATGGATGAATACGTGACTAACACTGTCGACATCCATAACGCCATCCATAGGTCTCCTTTTCTCACCATGGACTGTTTTAAGATTTTGTTGGTGTTACCATGACTGACTTTGTTAAGGGATGTCATATCACTCCTTATTGTGGTGGATATATGTTTCACTCGTGGATTATTTCGGGATTTGGAAAATCGCCCCTTTCTTGTCCTTAGGGAATTCAGTGACTGGGGCGAGATTCGGACATTTGTGAAGAAAAGGACCGCGAGGGGACAGCATTAACCGAGCATCGCACTAGCTATCTCTGTGACAGTGTTATTTGGGAAGTGTTTAGTAATGAAACGAGATGAGTGTGAAAGAGATTTTCTAAGTACAATGAGGTTGTCTTATGGAAACCACAGAAGCAAGTGTAGGTCAAGGCAGTTTCCTTCAGTGAATGGAAAGCAGAGCAAAAAGCATATCCCAGACCTTGGCAGAGATGCAGATAACGGTCTCCCTTTGAGATGGGCATACGTAAACTCAGGTAACATAATCCGGAGCAGTTAATGGTGACCCCATTTAGAATGGGGTTTATTCCGCCAGTAAAGTTGCAGACGTCCAACAGACCAAGTGCAGTCAGTGAAAAGGTTTATGCTGGGTTGAAATTACTGGCAATAGTTTGAAATTTATCCCTAGAAAGTGGAACTGTAACTGCTAAAATCAAATCAAAAAAGTTGAGCCTTTGTGTCTTAAGTTAAAGGTGCTATGTAGATTCGGCTAGAAGATATGGGATGACTCGGAGTTATCAGGCAGTCAATTTCGTCTAGAAATTATGTAGTAATGTTGTCAAGTTTGCCAAGTGAAATTTTATGTTTGTTGACGCATCACCAGTCAGGCTATTTTTTGGAAGCTCCATCGTGCCTGTGTAGCTTGACCTTATGAGTCTGAAAAATCCCAGCTATACCACGCTTCCTGCGTAGAAATCAAACAAGCACGTACCTGATTTGTGATCACAGTACGAGGAATAGGACTGACATTTTCGAGAATAAAGGGCGAATGCCGGTGTTGAGCATTGCTAGAATGGACAACTCGGCCGGGAGTGGATCACTCAAGAGCTACTAACCAGCAGGTGCAAGTAATATTTTGGGATGAAATAAGACATTTTTGCTTCGTAGAGGTGTCTGAGTCAAGTCGATAATGAGAAGCAGTCCGATTTGTAAACAACCATAGTTCCAAAAGAATGCACTGCCGAAAACAGACCCTGGTGAAATCGAACTTCTGCAAGAAAAAGAACGAGATAATTGTGATACTTGTGAACCCTTGCCTGATTACGAAAGCAAGAGGAATTAATGCATGACATGGTGTTAGAGAATAAACGATAGATAGTATTCAGGTAGCGACGAAGTGTACAGTGAGCGGATCACTGCATGCTGCAATCCGAATTACGCATTACAGTACAGTTCATAGCGCAACTAATAACAATGCACTTTAAAACAAGATAAGGAAACCTAATGGGATAAACTAGAAGTTTCTCGATAGTGAAACCACGGTTGTAGGAGAATATACTTATTTTATTTTTGGATTTATAATCCGAGCTCACAGCAAGGCATATTAATTTCTAGGTAGATGTATACTTGCAAATATATGTACACAAGATTTAAAAACGTGTGAAACAATAAATGCGTCATTAACACCTGAATGACTACAATCACCAGGGGTGTTCGTAGATGTGATTTCTGTCAGTTTTGATTTTGATTTGCCTGCTTATCTGTCCTTGCTAGGAATTACTAACGACTAATTTCGACTTTGCCACAATTGTTCATGTGATCTGATCGTTCGACAAATAATTATCCATCTCCCGAGTTTGCTTAGCGGATGAAACGTCCGGATTGGTCGTCCATGCCGTGTTTGCGACTCATTTCTAAAGCAGTGGTGGTGCATTACTAATTCTACCTTGAATGGAACAGATGTGCATTGCCTTCGTGATTTCCCAGTGACAGTTCAACGCCAATACCGTATGATAAGTCGTTCGAAATCTAGACTTTTAAGAGAATAAAATTCCAAACTGCAGTCCTTTTGCATTTATGCGCCAAGTATGTCGTGTTTGTTTTATCAAGATAAAGAAAAGACGTATGCCACGAGATGCGAGGAATTTGTGTAATCTTTTCGGCCGTGAACCTAAAACGTGACAAATTTTGGACAAAAAATTGTGAAGAGTACATTGGACAAAGCTCGATGGAATGTTTCATATGCATGGTCATCGATAAATTGGAGTGACAAGCTGCCGTTTTATCAAACTAATGCTAAAAGGAATAAAAATCAACTTATTCTATTAATCAAAATTTTCGACGTCAATATTCGAAGTCAAGTGGGAGACTCTCCTCATATCCGCAGCCTTCTCCAACAGTGAGCACTAAGAAGGGGTTTTCGGATGCGAATAACATAATTCCACTTTCAGTTATGAATTAACCTACAAACCATCATGGATTATTCCACGGCACGCCAACGCGTTGTGCGTTATTTTCCTTTTATTAGCAAAAGAACTCCGTCATCTCCATGACTAATAGTATGGGTTTTATCTACCAGATGGGCCGAGTTTATTCACACTAGATAGGCAAACAAGGCGGCTGATAGGCCCTTACTTTTTCTGAACATATGTGCATTAGTTCCCTATGTTTTTCACCGCGCACAAGGAGGTTTTTGTAATCTTTTCCAAATCAGGAGTATTTACTTCCGTAAGCGCTTCCAACAACCGGTGACTAAATGGAGTATTGCGAGCATTGACGAGAACGTGTTTAAACAATTACACACAATGCCGTATGGAATCCAGTAAGGGTCAAATGCTCCGTTGCCACAAAATAAATGCGTTTGTTTCCGGCTAGCGGCTTAGAAGTCACAATGCTGAGATAAACGAAGACTTGAAAACTCAATGGTCGGCGGTGGACAACCGGATAAGGTCGTGACTTTTGGACGCGAAGTTCGCGGGTTCAAATCCCCCCACCGCTAGTCAACTTCCCCACTTGGGAGTACTCTGTTGGCCGCGGCCCCCTTCCTGAAAATGTACATTGTTATTTCATTATTATATGAAAAGAAAGGATAAAGAATAAAAAGGAAGATTTCCGCAACGTCTGAAATGATCCAATGTCGGCAGTTAGGAGTCAATATACTCATTTGTTTTATGCATTATTTTCAAGGCGTTTACAAATTATATTATCTTTGGGATGGATGTTCCGGTCAGCTGACTGCTGCCAGTCGGGAAGCTGACCGATGCTGAGGCCCTAAATTAAAAGGCTCTGATTTTGACCGTCTGATCATCGTTCGTGGAAATACTCGCTTCTTTTGTAGTTCCAAATCAGATAAGCCGTTCCTGTTCTGAAAGCGATTCCAAGTGTGTAAATAGAGATTTGCGTTTAGACTGTTGATCGTGAAGTTCGACAGAAAGATTTTAGTAACACGAAGAATTAGCGCTAACTCACTCGAAAATACAGGTTCTGCATTATCAGCTTCTACATACAAACTGTATGGGTCGCTCGACTCAGCGCGGTGATTTTTGGATTACTACTCAGTGGCAGATATAAAAGGTGAAATGGAGTTCAATATGTATTTGGTTACCGCTGTTTTACTTACCCCTGATGTGACAGCGAGTTTAACTACCTTCAAAGCCCAAGGTCCGCTGTCGTGAGGTAATGTTCAGTGTGTATAGCGGAACCACTGATGGAACGTTTCAGCAAGTGCAACCAGGAATAAATAATCACCAGTTACTGGAGTAGAGTACTGCATTGATCGGGCGGCCACTCCGCGGCAAATCTTATCACATAAGCCCACGATCCATTGACCCACGACCTTAATTTCTGATCTGAGACCAGGGTTCGGCCCATTCGATCAAGCAAGTTTTTGGCCCCACCTCTCAGTGAAATGTGTGCTAACGAAATTAATTCCACTTCCGCAGGAACATATTGGCTGGAAGTTGAACCTTTTTCTTGCCGGAGAAAAGCTGGGTAAGGTAAATAGATGCAGTTACTTGAGTAATTATATCTCACCTAGCGGTTCGGGTCAAGTATCTGCGTTCATGCAGAAGGATCCGTTGGACTTCAACAACTTGGGATTTCGGCGGCGTCGGCACGATAGCTGATTGTCGATTAAGTGTTCAGTATATACGGTACCAATGATGTTGTTGCAGCTATACAGTTTCCGAGCATAGCCGCTGAAAGAAGATGCATGAAGATGGTTGATGTTTGAACACCGCTGCTTGAATAGCACTAGTTGAGTGTGATAAAATAATTTTCTCAATAACTCAGAGGTTATGAGTTGAGTAATTAGCTACAGAGTTCAACCATTGGAAGAGACATAATTAAGACAGTATGGTTATTTAAACGTGTTTAGCGTAGGCAAACATAGCGACTTCTTTGCTGTTTGAGTTTCTCCAATGCAGACAGTTGTTGCAAGATGGGTAGCCAGTCTAAAGCATGACAGAATGACTTGAAAAACCCAAACTTTGGACTGCCTGATGCAGGTGCAGTTAGACTACTGTAATAGACTCGACCAGAACCCACAGCAGTAATGCGACACTATTTTTTTGGATGCAAACGTCTATAAAATACAATACAATACAAGTAGTTGAAGACAAAAATGGTAGATTTCGTGAATTCAAAATGCTTCGTCTTCAATATAGCTCTTTAACTTATTGGTTTTCGGTTGATATATGACTAATTATCGCTTATTTCTTCTCTTTTAAATTGGCGACGCTATAAAGTAGCAACCAAAACCAGACCACGTTGGTGTAATGTTATTGGTTGCAGAAACTGAACTGAAGTCAGTTGCAGAATGGTACATGCTATTCATCTACTTGAAGGATATCTGGTAAATTCAAATCCTTCACACCCATCTCTCATCACAAAAACATTCAAGAAGATTACTGCTCATTTAACATCAACACTGCATGATATAGCGCCATTATGTCATATGGTGTTGATGTTTTATAATGCGTTTAGAATCAGGCGGAAAAGCTTGCAATCTTTCGTCCCGGGTTTGTGTCCCATTTCCGATGCAAAGATTGTGCACTGCTGAAGCTTCCTAGTATTGCTTCAGTGGTTTCCAGTGGGTAGTTAAATGTTGACACTGCATAATGGGTCATTCGAAAAAAAATTTTATTCTGTAACTGTTGACCATCGCTGATAATTTGGCGATCAATGATGCCGGTGAAATTACTGTTTGCACCAATCTAGTGACTATTAGCAATTTGTCCGAACTTATTGCTATTTCTCCATTTACGTCTTCTGTGTCTTGCATGTCAAACCAGAACGATAAAACCTTATTTTTATCATCCACAGATGTCCGGCTGTTTTAAACTGTGCGTAAGTATTCTTCATCTTCCATTCATGGCCGAGTTACTGCCATCATAATGTCACCACACTACCTCGAGGTCAGCGTGCTCCAAGATTTCATATGACCATGTCTTACAGGAAACACTTTCGTGAAGACACAACGACTCTAATGGTATATTTCTGTTTCTATGCCTTGAAACCGTCCAAAACGTTCGCCGCAATTCTTACATATCCCTTTGCAGGGTGTCAACTGAATCGCAGTTTTTCTATAATATTTCTTACAGTTCACTTGGTAGATCGAAATAATAAATTTGGGACTGTCGAAGTCATGTCGCAATCAAAAGAAGTTTCTTGCTCTGTAATCATTAATTAGATTACCGATAGTTAATATGCTTTTTTGGGATAATTTTTGGTCGGGCATTTCTACACGACACCAATGAATTATTGTTAATGAACCTCGAAAGAATATTTGTCCGCTTGTTCGGCACAGTGCAGTCTCGATCTTTTTCTTACACAAAAAATAGTTAGGAGGCTCTCTGTCGTTGTCTTTTCAGATGCAATTCTTTATTGATCATTACCACTTGGTTTATTCAAGAACCGTTGTTTGTTAGACGACAACAGGTATACTTAAATCGTTAGTCATGTGAGCTGATGGTCAGTCCATTTACGGCTCACACGGAGTTTGGTCGGAAGTTCTTCGTGGACGACTACTAATCAACTCGCCAAAGAGTTGGCAAAAATGACAACTATATTCCAATGTATGATGCCTCAGTGACAAACTTGTGGCGAACGCTTATCTTCCGAGACGGATTAAACCGCATTTCGACCGGATTTGCTTTGGAATTTATCATCTATTTTTCCAACAGGGGTTCGTTTCAAGACCAGAATAGCTGTCCGGTGCGTTTTGTGAAGTTGGGAACGGCAGCCAGTTAGATTATGCAATGGATGATTTCGTTGAGCTCATCCAGCGTTATTGTTGTACCAGCTGCACTTGATTCAGAGCCGAATGTCACAGTCATTTAAGTCCGCATGGAATCAAAACTAACCACTCGGCGGCATTTATCTCAGGCTTTTGATTGTCAAGCGATCCAGCAAGAATATCAGGCTGCCTCAAACTTTAAAATAGTTCTCTTCCAAGTGCGTGATACCTCAAATTTGGGAATAAATGTGTAAAAATCAAATTGTTTTTAGCAAACAGCTCTCTGACAGCATAAAAACAAATCCAGCGTAAGATACACAAAATCAGAAAAACACTAGGACTTGCATTCCAGGGAATTCAACCGATCTGTGTTCAAACCCACAGGATTTTATATCTCGTCGCTATCTGACCCGAATACAGGCAGAAACAAAGTACAATTCTTCAACAATATTGGTCAAGTATTCTCAGCAGATAAGATGATGTGGGAAATATTCTTCTCGTGGCAAACTATTCGATGACTGAATTGGCCGACTTTCAGTAGCCAGCTGTGCGTGGGTGCGGTTTCAATCGTTTGAACCATATGACTGATGCATCGGTTCACATATGTGTACGGATGAATGAGAAAACATATCAAGAGGTATTCTGTTAGAGGAAATTGGAAGTCAGTTCCAGGCAGGGTATCGCTCAGGTTTTTTGGTTTTTTATCATATAGAGCCCCAGTTCAGTAAATAAATAAGGGGGGTTCAAAACAATGTCTGAATAAGAGTAATTACAGTCTGGAAGACGTATGCTTTCGCGGTGCTGTCATTTGATTCTCTCTACCCACTTTTCCTCACCATTCTACCAGATTACCTCTTGACCTGAATTCGCATTCATCTATATACATATGTGAACCGATGCATCAGTCATATGGTTCAAACGATTGAAACCGCACCCACGCACAGNCGGCTACTGAAAGTCAGTCAATTCAGTCGTGATATTGTATCCTGAAGGTCATCGAATAGTTTGCCACGAGAAGAATATTTTCCACATCATCTTATCTGCTGAGAATACTTGACCAATATTGTTGAAGAATTGTGCTTTGTTTCTGCCTGTATTCGGGTCAGATAGCGACGAGATATAGAAATCTGTGAATTTGAACACTGAACAGCTGAAATTCTTCAGACAATAACACGGATTTCACAAACTGAGTGATCCTCATCCAATGAATATTTTATTCAGATTATAAAACGTTTTTTTTGCTTGCATTGCCGATTATCTCGGGATCGCCTCTAATTGCATATTTTGCCTTGACATACAACTATCACTATTAATTTTCAAATTTTTTTCTTCGAGACGATATCATTTGCCCAGTTCGTAGTGCTTTCTTTGCGAAGTATATCACGGGTTTGGGTATAGGTTAAAAGACATGTAAAGCTCTTCCTGAACATGTACGTGACCAGATCGATTAACTTTTCACTGATTCCCTGAATAATTTAGCGGTTATGGTCATCAGTTTATCTTTTTTGATTTCCCAAATTCGCCTTTGTGATTCATATATTTTCCTTAATTTTCGCAGGACAATTGGCTGTTTTGGTTGAATAAGAAATATTACACCTTGGTCGATCGATCGATTTGTCCAGCGCTAATGGTTGCGGAGGTCGAATTTTGTTCGTTTGCCCGAGCGTGTCCCATTTCGTAGTTTGGATTGGAAACTAATTAACAATTTGAAAATATGATGTTCATTCTCTGCATAGTGAGACAGCTAAAGTTGAGTCAGGTTTACATCTTTGTCTTAATGAATTATTTTACTAATTAGGTAGACCGCTACTAGGCTACATTCAATAATGATCGAGACGTTCAATAAACTCGCTTACAAAATTCGTAACGATTTTTTTCCAAGGAAACTAGTGGATTGAAGATCAGTTCCGACAGACTAATTTGGTCTGTTGTCCTGTTCCATAGAATATAAGGTGAAGCATCTTGGATGGTTTGACATAGCATATACGATTCGTGAGATGTCCTATAGGATTAAAGCTGCGAATAACAAATATCTAAGTTATATGCAAAAACAAACAAGAGATAGGAATATTGCGAAAGAAATAGTACAAAAAAGGAATAAATAAATTTTGTATTCTCTTAGTCACACTTCTTGTGGTATTTCTCTATTAGAGAAGAGACCTTGAAACATTTCTCATAAACTAAGAAATTAAAACTGCAACGCACCATTTTATTTTCTTGTACAACCAACTGTTTGTGCCCAAATGTTTTTTGGTCTCACGGTGATTCGTAAAGTGACCGTCTAACAGCTGATAGTAACCTCCTCACATAACTGATGACCATAAGGTTATTCATAGCCATGATCTATCCCAATGAAATATCTTGCTAATACTAATTAATTACGAAAACTGTGAACGTGAAGAAGGAATACATGTTCGAAACTGCCTGGCCTTCGAAGAAAGGGATCTGTCTCGGAATTGAAGTGAGTGAGCTACTGGATTTTTGTACTTCAGAAATGAGAAACGGGAATAGGAAACAACGGAAAAGCAACTCCATAATGGTTAACGTTATCAGTGCAGGTTTGCTGACCTAAGTTCGAGCGCACACCGGGAAAGTTGAACTAGGTGAGGAAAAAATCAAATATCTTTGGTAATCCGCCAATGGTAGTTTCTATGAGCTACGTAACCAGTAGTTTTGCCAAGTCCGAGTAATTGGTCAGGTTGAATGTTGTGATACGAAAGACTCATGAACGTTCAAGCTTCTAACGAATAATACACAATAGAAAATATATCAGGATCTGAACTGTCAGGTGTTTAGAAAAGTGCTTTACTTGCTCCAAAGCAATGCTTTAAGTAAAAGCTTGCCTATGTCTAACGATTAAGTTTCAAAACGGATGTATGCTGTGCTTATAGAAATCCATCATTAAAAGGAATTAACCAGCTTTATCATTAGCGGACACAACCTTTATTGTTGCCTGGTTCTTAAAATATAAAGCTGAAAATGCATCAAGTGGATCCTGATTTGTTTCAATCTGAGTTGATCAAGCAACCGAAGTATTTCTGAAAACAAAGGCGCTTATTGTAATGTTGTCAAATCAAACAAAATACCAGGGTGAAATTGTGGGAAAAAAATTTGAAAAACCAATGTGTTTTAAGAAAATCGACCAAGGGAACCGGGGTTTTACATCACGTATTGACCAATTTTATCTCAAACATTTAATTGCCGCTATAAATTACCAAAAACAACTCAAATAACAGCTAGTGTAGGATTTCTAGCCGAACTTTCCGCGATAAAATAACCCAGATCGGTTGATCCGGTAGTTTGTGTCGTCGCTAGGGAGACAAGTTGGGCACCCTGATTTCCTATGAATCTTCAAAAGAATAAACTTGATGCCAGTTAGTTAAATAAACAAACCTCAGTTTATTGTGGTTTACGCCCATTAGCTGATTAGTTCGTTAGTTCCATCGGCATTTTGTTCTTAAAAGGTTTACTCGCGCGGTTTTATTGTTTCACTCACTGCCTGATCAAATCAGTCCAAATTCACCCTTTTTCTGTCAAGCTTTTATTTTGGTTCTGGATACGGCGAATCAATGTTCCACGCTAAACAACCACCCTACTGAGATGGCTAATTATTTCCAGACTCAAAGGAAACTAACCAGAGGCTTCCCGGTTCAGCGTCAAAACGTTCACCATTGGAGTAAACAGATTTATGTTGTTTGGACTAACTAGAAGGATCAAAGGATTGTGACTTGCTTTTATATGTAAATAACATTTATTTTCAACCGCGCTTTACTTTTTGACCAACGAAAGTATAAAAATTACTCCCGCAGTAATCGTGTTCACGGATCTATAGATAAAATATATCAACTGTGCTCATCTCTATGGACTAGAACTTTTAACGACCCAAGAACCTCCAATTAGATCTGTATAAAATATTCAAAGAGCAGCTTAACTGGATCCCTGAGAATAGGATACTGAGCCAAATCGGCTTTCACGAGGTCATTATTGTCCCTTCTATAATATTCGGTATTTTTGAGATTATCCCTTCCTGAGTGAAGCAGAAAAGCTTGGGGATTTGTTTTACGCTCACGAATTCTCACTCGTCGTTGGCATCCAACTCTCACGGTTTCTGCTTTGCTGATGGGTATATAACCATCAGTGTTTTTGCGAGTGGTTGATTTATAACGTAAACGGTAGATAAGTGACATCAAGTACCGCAGCAAAGCTTACTGTTTGGTTCTGAAGACTTCCAGTTCCGACCCATTGCACTGTCGTTCATGATGCGCAACGACGAATCTTTGTATTTCTTCCACATTGCTTTAATTCCCCTATGTTCACCATCATGGAAGATATATTCACTACGTAGAACGTTTCTGAAAGGAATTTTTTTTATTGGTTTGTGATAGTGGCATGAAACATCAAAGCGAAATGTCTCACTTCATTTAAAGAAGAGAAATTATTACTTTCTTTTCTGAGTCGACCGTAGTACAGGTTTTGTCTCTGCGAATAAGAAATCGCACAGTACATAACGACAAATCAGCGTGGAAAGACCATTCTTTAGACGTTCTACAGCCATCCCTTGTACCCGTTCTATAATTATGTAGCCCAAATCGTGCAGAGGAAATTGATCAGTGATATAGTTTTATTTTGGATAAACATTATTGCGTTTTAGGCAAGGTAGGGAAGAATTTTGATTAAGAAACATGACAAGCCATCGTGTTTACGTGAACAAGTTAATCCTTTCTTATCGTCAAATAATGTAAACAAGCAGTCCCGCGAGGAGCCGTTCGATGAAACAGTTTCACTAGAATATATCCTGCTGGAAATCACTTGTGCAAGATCATAGCCTGAGTCAATCAAGGCAAATTTTGTGGTCGCTTTGAGGAACAATGTTAATTTGCTCATCAAAGCCTTAATGCAAATAAATCGAAACTGAACAAACATTGAACAAATTCTACTCGACGAGATGTCTAAGTACTATTTAGAAGAAACAAAAGACGAGCTCTTTTGAGTCGTACAATATCCCTGGTCTTGTCACAAACAACCCGAACTTTCTGGACAAAACTCCAAAGAATGAAGAAACAAGCTCAGGAATGCTCGCATTTGGATAAATCGACATGGGAAGACCAAAAGGGAAGCGTGTAGTAAGTCAGAAATAGACTTGCTGTTTGGTTAACTAACTGGCAACCTGTGGTGCTCTGGTGCAACATGCATTTACTATAGACAACTGAAATGGCAGATTTGCGTGATATATCAAATTCAACATTGCCATCCCTTATTGGAATTCATTGCATCGCACAATATTTTTCTCACAAAATTCATCAATGACGAACTTTTGGCTGGAGACTGTCCGCTGAAGTTTGAAGCCTTGTTGGATCAAATAAATCAACGCATTCAACAGACAATTTCCAATGACATCTTTCAGAACATGGAACAGTTCAATCCGGCTATGACCAAATTGGAAGAAGCGGAAAAATTTGATGGGCAAAATGTGTGGATTCGCGAGAAAAAAAACAGTATATTTTTATCTAGAGAAACACTCCAGATCTAGTATAAGATAACAAGGAGCGATTTACTTCAATGAATTCATTGCATGAAGAGCAAGGTTGATTTAACGGTTTTCGCCAATTCATCAAAAAACTGACTTTTATTTTAATAGATGAAACCTGAAAAATTTGAATGGAAAACAAACGCTATTTGACACGTTCGATTTGCGGTGGGCAATCAGTCGACGTCCGAATGCTTTAAACTGAATTCATTCAAAGCCGATCAGTTTCTTTCTTGGTAGAACTTGGTTGAGTGTGACTCTGACTGAAATGACGCAAAATCCTGTCTTATTAGAAAATAGTGAAACAAGGTATGGAAGAAAAAGAAACGGTTGTTAGCAGGAACAGAAGCGCTGTGTATAGGACGTAACAGCATTTGGACATTGGCCGACTATGAAATCCGGAATGAAAAGTCGTGGAAAGTGTTTTTAGGTCCAACAGTTCACAAGCAACAAAAAGCAGAAAGGCTGCTTGCGGCGTCAGACGTCTTGGTAGTCGTTCAATTTTGAGCAAAGAATGATAAATTTTTCCTAGAAATAATTATAAGTTTGTTCATTGCAATGAAATTTATAATTCAGCCAAAAAGAGTGAACAAAATATTTCACTACTTGGAGTAGTTGAACTGTATTTAAGATAACCTGAGAGTCTAGATCACTCAAACTATGACAGACATGTCCACCAAAACATCCGTTGTTTCACCCCTTTCCCATGGTGGAATCTAGGCACAGATTGAATTATTGATAAAGACTGTGAATAAAACATGTCCCATGTGACGATCACTTTGATGCCACCGTGTCAAACTTTCAAAAAATTGTATGCTGATACTCGTGCCAGAGTGTGAATATTGTGGACTGCATAATTTATCATATCAATTTCGGTGCACTGCTCTCACTAGGATCCATAGTAACTTCACAGGAACTTTGAAAATTTTATTTGCAAACCTCCGCTTAAAATGGCGAAATAGGAACGAGAATACCTGGTGCAATCTTTTAACTCTTCTGTCGTTCCTCCAAAACCATGACAATATGGGGATCTATATACGATCCGATTTGTTCGAAGGGCACAGTGAAAACCGAATGTTCCACGAATGACGAAAATATATAGCCTGAACATAGATCATCCATATACACATATTGCAAACTTTACTTCAAATAAAAAGCGACACAATAGGTCACTTTTAGGTTTTACAAAAGCGTCTAGATTGTGTAGGATTTATTCATCTGCTACAGAAATGAATGAAGAGCACAAATACCGTTCACAGAGACAACACAAGGAGGTCACCAGCATTGTTTGGTTTTTGGAATATTCAAAGATCGTGATTTAAGCAAAAAACATTTGGTAACTCTGGCAGATTCGAAGAAATTTCGCAGAAACTCATGGCAAAACGTGGTAGAAATGTGATACACCACAATTCACGTCACGAAATCATTGTTTATTAGGGGATTATTTTATCAGACTGGTAGCGCCGTTAGACAAAGTAATAATCACTTGATATTTGAATTATCATGATTAACCGTCTCTGTAACGGTTTTTTTCGCACAATGAATTGAAAACAGTCAGCCACGGTAAACACACAGGCCTGCTGACCACTATTTCTACCTAGCGACGCCGGTTTGGATAAATACACTTTTGGACGTTATGCAGGACAAATGATTTTTTAATCCACTCCGTACATATTCCGGAACTGATATCGTAAGAACTCCATTTTACTTGCACAAAAGACGATTGAACAAGGGTAAATCAACGAAAGAATTGTTGATGAGTCCAGAAAAACTGTGTGATGAATCGAACAAACAAAATGCAAAGAGGCATTCGGTTTTGAATAAATCTATAAAGTTCACTCTAACGTGCAATGATTGTTACCTTAGATGCCAATAAAATCAGCTCAGGTTTTCATTAGGCTGCTCTCGCATTGTATTGACTTTCCTGCAATCAAGGATTAGAAACTCAGCAATCCGGTGGTGATAGACCAGAGCTATGAATTAGCATTCATGTCAGCTAAACTTTTAACGTGCACCGGATCCAATGGAGGTTCCTATTTCAGCAAGGATAAATTAATAAATTAAAAATATGTAATATGAGCTATTTCTGATATGGGCCTGTTACGCACAGTGACAAAGCTGTCCGCTCAATTTGAGAGTTTTCTGTTGGTAACGTAGAAGAAACCAATAAGCCACTGAAATCTGTAATCCCTCTGGTCTGCCGTATGTAGTAAAAACCTCATATTTCTCTTTTTTGTTGGTCTATGATTAGATATATTGACAAAGAACAGAAAATCTGAAAGTGGCAACACGATGTACAAATATTACAAGGAAAACAAATTAAAAATTGAGGCCAAAAGTTGACCAAAAATTAGACGAATTCGGCGTCGTATTTTCTCTCATCCAACGGTCATGGAATAATTTAAGGTGGGTGTATCTCAGTGAGCAAATTACGATTAGAAATTGGGCTGAGTACTGAGGCAATATCCTTTACAGGTTCAGTGCTGCTAATCGAATGCCACACAGCAGGTTCGTATCCATTTCAGGGATCAGCAATCGCAACTACCCATTGTGTCACAGAAGAAGCCCAAAGGTGTGGCCATCAGATAGGATTGGAATATCCTAGCATTTAGGTCCATGTTCCACGCAGATTACAACTGTTTATTTAATGTAATCATAAATTGTCTGGCTTCTTTCTGTTGCTTAGTTACGAAATATTACTCAAAAAACAGTCCTCCTTTATTGATACCACGTCTTATGAGGAATTGTTCCTGCACGGCGAATTGCTTCAAAATATCGGAAACAACGTCAGCTTTAAAAGCGAATCCAATGCAGCACGTTAATTATAAACCGGGGAACACCGATACAAGTGGGATACAGCTGCGAATAAGTGGACCTAGTCACATGCGAAGAAACAGTTATTTTAGGTAAAAAGCACGGCTGTTTACCTTTCCTTCATATAACATGGAATCAAACACATATGTAGAGTTGTGTTGAAGCATGAAAATGGTAGTACAATTATTTTATGTTACAATATTTCCCATCTACTTATTCATTTTCTCTGGGGAAACCCAAACGGTGTTGTCAGCTCGGGCTTGTTTTGCGACTGTTACCAAAGGCCGAAGGCTAATCTACCCTGGGAGCAAGTACTTGACCGCAATGTTCAGCGCGCAATGCACGTTGTTGGTAATGCCGATTTACCCACTCTAAATGGAAATATTTAGAATAGACACGTTTCGTGTTTGATTGACGAATGGTCTTAGCGATGAAAGGCAGAGATGTTCTTTCAAAAACGGAATGTCTAATTTGTTTTTCCCTTCGTGATTTGTTAGCCCGGACTGATTACACCATGAGTTGTTTCGTTCTTGCTCTTATATTTTGTAATTAACATTTTATTTTGGCAATAAATTTGTTAATGGATGTAACAAATAAATAATCTGGTATGCTAGCCTTTCTCGGTAACATTTGCCTGCAATCAGAATAGGGTGATCGAAGTTCATTAGACTAGCAGCCTAAATCCTTTCTCCGTTAGACGAAATGTTTTTTGTGCGTGTATTTATGTCTTCCACTGACATCGTCAGTCACTACAGGACACCGGGTAGGCTGGACCACCCAACTCAGCTCTTTATACGAATAGGATCTTTAATCGCATTTGGGCTAACGGACACCAGATGGACAATTCAGCCACAACCACGAACAGAGATGTATTGGTTTCAAAAAGTGGGATGTTGTCGTGAATGCTTATCATATTTGTTATTAGCGTTAATCCCACTGATTAGGATTTATATGACATCTTCCGCCGTATTGTCCGTTAGAATTGAGCAGATGGCTGAACTGGAATTCACCGCAATGGTAAAGAGCGCACCAAATTTCAAGGGACAGTTGAAGATAAAACCTCCAAAAACTTTCCCAAATAAGTTGTCGTGTATACGAATCAACGTTCCTTGGCCTTAACCAATGTTGATGTCGAAGCAGCAAAGCAATAAAATTGTTTTCATGCGGTTTAACAAGTGCGGATAGCAAAACCGTGATGTTCGACGGAGGCTGTCAGTCAATCGGAACAGTCAAATCATTATTTTCAAATCCACATTACGTAGAACCTATTCTAATGGTCAGTATCTGAGAGTGGAAACGTTTGGACATGGTCAGACACACACATTGGAAGAACGTGCTGCCTGATGACAGTACTCATAGGAAATGCCTAATATTCACGATCTGCAGGCAGTGGATAAGCAAGTTAAGAACTACTAATCTGAATAAAAATAAAAATAAGTAATCCTCAAAAGTGGTCTTTTAGAGATCGCATTTGACAAAAGCAAACAGAAGTTTGAAAAACCAAAATAACTCCGTATTCCTCCACGCAGTCAATGCAAAAGGAAAGCTGCCTTGAATAGGCGCTCACATCGGAAATAGGACAACCGTCAAACAGACGCGCGCATTGGCCGATTTTGACGCCTAACGGATAAAGAGACAGTACATGTGAACACGAAGTGACATACTTGTGACATATTTGGCTGCGTTAGCCATCACTGAGTCAATATTATTTTCAAAATCACCTAAGAGAGATGTATATTTTGTGCAACTAACACCTGTTGGAAAAAACGAAATATTTCTTTGCGCAAGTTAAACAGAATTCGTCATAGAATCTTTAAATGACATGAGCATATTTTTCTAAATTCCATTTCATTACTTCAGTGATTTCGAAATCTGGGAACCAAGAAATTTTAGTGACTTAGATCTACCGGTGAAATTCGAAGTAAAACTAGGGGTTTCAGAAGTCCTAATTTTCTTGTGATTGAGTGGGTGTATGGTGATCCATTGCGAACAGTGAGTCACGTTTTTCAGGGTATGTTGCTTTGAAAGCAGCTGTGTCCTCGCTCGTTTCCCGTGTATACTAAACAGGCTGAATTGGACAAACGGGCCAATTTCAGACAAATGGATCAAGTGAACCCCACATGCAGATTCAGCTCCCCAGACTCACGAAAAATTCTAGGTCGAAAATCACACAAAACAGTGAAGGCAACAATAGAATCATGCGCAAAGTTCATCTACCCAGTACAGTTAACCAAGGACAATTATCAACCGCCGTGTGGCTAATGACAACATATGGCAGATGGTGAGACAAAAAGAAATGGGCCAGTCAATTTATGCAGCGTTATTTCGATCTGAACCTGATTGCCGTCTGTTTATCGATTACATTAGGCAATGCGGAACTCATTAGGTTTTCGATGTTGTCGGTTGAATCAACGTCTGTCACCGTTTTTACATGGAATACAGCGCTTTACTCACCCGCGGACACATGCTTCAAGCACTGTGCTTAAGCGAATTTATGGGGATGTGGCCAGTCCCTTCTTTAATAAAGGAAAGGCATATTTATGAAGGACTGATAAGCAACAACAACAAATTCAATCGTTGAAATTTGCTTTTATGAAAGCATCCGACAAACTTGAGCTATCCAAGTGTTATTATTAATGCGGGTACTAGAACACGGTAAAAGCTGTTACTTGTCAGGGAGGGTGAAATCTGTACAAGATAATCTGGCAATTTCAGTCAGAAAGGAAGAGAATTCGGTAACAAAATGATAAGTCATTTTTTCGGTATGAGACATTAAGGTTGAAATGCTAGTCGCGCGTCAAGCGTTATAAATCAGCATGAGTGTAAATGGCAATCATTATTGAGTCTGGCTCTTCGCGACCTGACTGGATAATCCTAGGATTGTTTAAGAATGAAGCAGACAGATTTTACCTGAATTCTTTCGATTGACTTTGCTCTGAACACAGGAACTTCAGATTAACCTGCCAGCTTTTCACTTGGGAAACACCATACTCGGTTTTTCTCCCATTGGGGTTCATCGGTGCTGTCTGTTTCTCATAATA
Source organism: Fasciolopsis buskii (assembly GCA_008360955.1). Lineage (NCBI taxonomy): Eukaryota > Metazoa > Platyhelminthes > Trematoda > Plagiorchiida > Fasciolidae > Fasciolopsis > Fasciolopsis buskii. The sequence goes on along the minus strand of LUCM01001450.1, from coordinate 154,043 downwards.
CCCAAAGTCTGAACCCAGGTTTTGTCATGATTATTCAAGAGGTATCCAGTCAAGTGAAAAATATCAACCGCACACTCAACGTGCAATTAACTGTAGGACACACGCATCTCTTTTCTCAATCCGGCAAAATTTCAAGCTAATAACGAAAGCACATGTTGAGGCACTGAACCTGTTAATTTCTATCCCAATTTGATTATATAAATGTCCCGAAACTAGCAGAATGTTGACGAAACGATTCGGTATGCATGAAAAATGCTCAGTGAACATTAGAACTCCTGAATTGCCCTTCAATCTATGTGATCAGCGTTTATCATAATGCAAAAAATTCGCTCACAAAACACCTTCAGATCCCAAGCATCCACTGCACAACGACCTTTCAAAGTGTCTATCACGTTTCAACGCGATGTGCTTATCATTCTAGAGCCTCTAAAATCAATATCCGTTGAAACTCCATCGTCCCATATTTAGCTTGAATTTTGCCAAATCGTCACCGTGTTTCAGCCGATTTCCTGAACAACATATCCTACTTTGCTCTGATCATCTCTGGATGAGGTTTTTCATTTCACATTTTTACAGGGTGATTCGTGTAACCTTTTATGCCGCCACTTTCTTTGACTGAAATGCGACATTTTTGTACGCAAGGGTCTATATAATACGGTAAAATACTTTGCTCTGTTTAAATGTTTTCGAATCAAGTGCTGTTCCAGATTTTGTTTAAAACTGTTTGTTGACTTTGTAGTCAAGTCACGTTTTTGTGTATTATTCGTCTACGGAAAAACGATTCTGAACCCAGGTCCCATAATGTTTAGATAGACGCGTTCGGGGTTCACATTTCCTACCCTGGATTGCATTTCACCCGGAATGTCGGAATGGGTTTTTTGTGGATGATTTTATTAGGCAAGCCATTGGCACTAGAATGTAAGTTGTTAAGCCCAATCCACCGGACCGCATAGATAAGGAAATGTTTTTTGTCTGGCTATGCTCCATCCTTATTTGTGATGGACCAAACGACCATTCATAGAAATGCTTTTCTTTTTGTGTCTATCTATTTGGAAAATTGATTAGGCCACATAAAGAAAACCAACTTAGTAGCACAACTGTCGTCTTTTACTTGGTCCAGCAAGCGGTAAGCAGTAAAGTGAACGGAAGTGCATCTTCCATGTGCAGTTGCAGTTGTAGTTGTACAGTTTTATTTTGCCCGTTCATTTGCTTCCGATCATCCATTCTTCTGAAATTCTGGATTTAAGGGCCACTGACCGAGGACACAGCGTTCATCAATCAAATGTGCTTATGCGGCATGCGTAGCTTCTGTGTCGCTGAATGTGATGAAAACCCGTGTTGGATTCTTTCCAATACTGTTCACGATGATGGTGCACTTATTGCACAAGGAACATGTATTTGATCGAGAAATCTTCCGCTTCAGGGAAAATGTTGGTCGTCCTTAGGGAACAGCAAATATTTGAAACATGTAGCAATCAAATGTCTGCACTGAAACCTTACTCCGCGACTGGGGCTACCAATAATTTTCTTTCTTAAATTGCTGTCGTTAAGTAATCAACAAGATATAATTAATAAACGAAACATCTGCTTTCCAGGTTTTCAACAAATTTTCCTTTGGTCACTTAGAGCATTTAATTTTTACTCCGGGAAGGTTCGACAACTCGCTAGTAACTGGACAAAACATAAACGGGGATAGGATAAAATGTCAAGTATTTCACTTTCACCCAGAAAGGAAAAATCAATAGACCTGATTGGATTTTCAAGTATGTTTGTGGACTTATGCTATAGACGCTTATCTGTGATTGTCATGCATAACCCTAACAGTTTTTGCAAAAGTGTGGTTAACCACTATCTTGCTTTGCCTGTATCCCCACCAAGTATGACTAAACTACTTTGCCCAAAGTGTGTAAAATGCACCTTTGAAAACCTTAGCACAGAAATTAGGAAGTATTGCATCTCTAACAAACCATAGTCATTTTTGGTATTTTATTAGATTTGTACTGCATGTTTCCGCGACCAGTCTCCCCGTAGACTGCAAACGGTCCGAGTGATTTGGTTCTTATGAAATGCTTGTCTGTATAAAAAAAACCATCATCCGATAATGTTCTTCTCAATGGAAGTAAAATAAAAAACAACCGCTTTTGCTAAATTCCTGAAATAATACACGAGAGACAGTTCAATAAACAGTTCGGCAGACTTTGATTTAAAGCATCACTTTAGCAATGGCAAAATACTCCAACGAAACAAATTGTCTGCTCAATGACAACGATGCAATTCAGGAAAAAGGCTGAAAATTTTTAACAAGACATGCTTTCAAATAGCTTTTCTTATATGTAAGCAATTTCAGACGTGTTTGTTTTCAACAAACATCAAAGTTTGAGAAATTCACCAAAGTGTCTCGCAACAAATCATTGTCTTGACAATATGGAATTTTGTTCCGCAAATCAATCTGCATGTTTTCAAATTAAAGAGATTCTTTGGAGTATTTCAAATCTCAAGAAAACAATATGTACATTGCATGAAGGGATCACAAAAGAAGTAATGGTTATTTATTGAGAAACTTCCGCAGGCTGCGATTGCATCTGCATCTACTTGAACTTGGAGTCAACGGCCGAAATTCGAAAAATCAGATTTAGAAGCGAAGTTGCCGTCACAAGACGCATTGTTCTGCCCAGCTCATCAAAATGTCGAATTTTTTGTCTGTATAAAGTATTATTGGTTGATTATTAGTAATTCCACTAGGACTAATCAAAAAGGTTTTTGATTAGGTATTTTGTACTTAATTTAAAGCAAATTACTAAGATCAGAATTGTGTGAAAGCTAATGGAATTGGGCTGAAAACAAAAACTAACAGAGAGCTAGCACAGCCAATATCATATAAATAAATGTTGTTCGTGTAAAACCCTGGTAGTTGAATTGTTTCAGTGTTTGCGCTGACCAAGTCGATAGTGAGTTACCCAGGAATGAGCGAAACAAAATGCATACTCAGCCTTAGACCGTTTGTCTGTCGCGCTTAAATCATTATGAATTAAAATGGAGTTGCTAGTTTGAGTAATTTCACAGAAGATATGGACAAAGCTTCTTTCTAGTCGTCCGTAATCAGTGCATCGGAGAAGTTAACAGGCAGGCTTAAAACCAGTCATGAACGGAGGCCGAATTTGTTGGAAATTTCAGAATATCAAAACACGGTTTTGCGATTCAGAGCTTAATCTTCGCCGACGTTTCAATAATCAAGTTACACATTTCTTACGGGAGAATTTTCAACCAAACGTGCCCTAAGGAAGATTGTCCATTGTATCCAAAGCACCAGTATGAACGCTGCTCTCAAATAACAAGGCTGTGTTATGGTACTAAACACATTCACCCTAAAACTAACAATTGGAGCATTGATTTTTCGACCCGATGAACTTAATCCCATTTTGGTACAACCTACAGAGATTCGATTTAGTGAACATCCGGTTTTACACTGTTCCATATGTGAAACAGGCTGCATTCGCCTTCACTGAGAAAATATCATTAGACTGGCATTTAAGTATAGTACCATTTTGGTTCCAATTACTTTGCCACATCGGCGAGAAGGAGCACCAGATGAGAACTAAATTGATTAAGAAATTTGCCCACCCGGTGTAGAAGACTTGAGTTGATGGATCACATTTGCTTTGTCTTCTTTCAAAATTGTCGACATGATATTTGAAGATGTTTGAACAGACGTTACTCGATAGTTCTGATTAGCTTGGAGCGTATTCGGTGGCGCAGTGGTCACACTCGTCGTCCATGTCGAAAACCTGGGTTCAGACACTGATTCAAACCTGTATACCGGTGATGAGCTCAGACAAAAAAACCTCGAGTCTACTGCTACTCTTAACTTTAGACAAACTGTGTAAAATGAGATCTGAGAATGAAGGGTGCTGCATGGAAGGAAGTTTGTCAAACGGTCAACCATCAGTCCTACGTACACTTAGCAACTAAGTTTCAGGTTTGCTTGAACTCCATTTTCGATTTTATAGTTATTCCTAATAAGTTTTGCAATTTGATCAGATTTAAGTTGTTAGATTTTTTATTCCGCTTGAAATTGTTCGAGTTTTCCCGGTTTTCTGCTCGAGTAATTACTTGCTTTTACACGGAAAAAACCCTTGTATTGGTCACCTTTAGGAAATGTACAAATTTACGAGTATAAAATATTTGCGCGCGTAGCTTTTATCGATCTGTCTACTCTTAGTACACTCTGCAGACTTTGATTCTATCACAGATATTTCTCTTACATTTATGTGTCTACTGTTCTGAATAAGACCGGTGTACACGATTGTATGAAAACATGCTTTGACGACCTTGAGCCTTCTCTCAAGATTACTTATGGTAGTCAGTTGTATAAACAGCTAGAGGAAAACCTATCTTAGATGTGTGATACGAACCTGATTTATTGATAATCCCCCTTCCTGAGGTTGGTGTTATCCAAAAACGCTATCTAGGGATTTTTATTCTTTCTTTTCTTGCTTCCTATTCTATCACAAGACAAAAATCACAGAAATCCTGATCTGACTGTAATGCACCATTATTACTATTTGATGGCGTGGTGAAATCTCGAAATGCTTTGGAATCGGTTTCTGGGAGGACGATAATTATTATTCTGCACTGGGCGCAGTCGGTCAAAGAGTAACACAGTTTTGGGCAAAGCCACAAAATAGGGCTTATCTTACTCTGGAAAACTGAGTTGAAATGAAAACAAACTCACTTAGTTCTGTTAGGAACTGCTGGCTAGAACCTTGCTATTTCGAACCTGAAACCCGGTAAATTAGAAGTGAGAAGTACACACGTGAATTTGCAGATCAGATTTTTGGATGCCTCTCTGCCCCAAGATGGCAAACGAATTTTCGATCGGCAAAATCTCCCGAACTTTAAATCAATTGCTTTGTTCTATTACGATATGAAGAAACCCGCCGAAATGCACCTGACAAGTGATTTTACAGGGCTCGAATCACTTCATCCACGTGAGAGAGAGGCTAAGCTTGCGTGAACAGCCACCTTGTTTACATCGAAATTTCGAACCGATTCACAGATAACTGTTTGTCTGGCGCCATCAAATTAAGTTAGGATACTGGCCATTAATAAACAACGTTTCGTTTGACCGTAATTATGGGAGTGATGGAAACATTCATTCAAATTAAACAAAACTGACTAAGTGACAACGCACTCTACGCAGACAGCTACAGGAATCCGAGTACTTAGGATGGCCCGGAACATGATTTTGTGAATCAAAGGACAGGAGGACTAAATCCGATCTCAATTAGAGCTACCTCGTGAAAAAGTTCAAAAAGCCACTTCGAAAATTTGGCGAACATAATACAATTTGATGAAGGATTAAAAGTGGCTCTTAGACAAACGGTAACTGTCGGCTCTTTTTATCAAGTTAGAACAATTTTTCACAAGATTTTATGACCTCAGATTGCCAGTTACTATCGCCGTTTTATTTACGCTTTACGAATTCCGGCTTCCAGATTGGGCAATCGACTAACGCATCAAAACAACGAATGAGGACATAATTGCACCGATGATTTATATTTGACTTCCTTATTCGCCTAATAACAGTTTGCTTTTTGATTAAGCCAAATTATAGTTTTCATCAAATCATCCAGGATCAAATTACTAAGCTGCCAAGATACAACAGACAATGATTCTTTACTGAAACGTGCATTTTACGAATTTTCCATCTACAGAAAATGCGGTTCCAGAAGAAAATATCTGTACCCCAGTCACCCATACAAAAGATCGCATATCCTATACGAAAGGACAATTATAATCGATGTTGGTAAGTAGTTACCGTGTAAAAATGAATAAAATCGATAATAAGGACTTCTCGGAAACGTACTGACACAAACGCAAAGATTGTTCGGTAGTTAGGACCCGAGCCGTAAAATTGAGCAATGACATAGTCCAGCTGTTACAAATTATAATCTGTATTGACAGTCCCCTTTTCGCTTCACAAAAAATCTATTCAACAGTTTTTGATTCTGCCTTGGAAAACCAGAATAGTTAAATGAACCTAGGAGTGGTGGTTATATGCACTGTTTTGTATTCCTAGGTATATGGGAAGTGTCACAAAGAAGCCATCCTCTTGAGTCAAAAACTGAATGCAAAACAATCGGAGACACTGATTTGTGCTATGGTTCTGGGGACTTTTACCGGATGTTCGTAGTGTGAGTCCTAGGGTCACGGAAAATGCTTCTGTGGTTAAAACAGAAATGTGCTATGCGGTGAGGAATTTACGAAAACATTCAAGTAAACCTCACATCGGAGGGAGAGTGAGTAAACCGCAGTTTGGGGAAAAGCTTGAACGGAAAACCTATCAACCTCAGCATTGGTGACAGACAGACCAGTCTGAAAACTCACCGTGGTGCGGCCTTAACTACCTTAATCTTGGTCTGCTGTCGCTGAGTATGCTTTGTATTTCGATTATGTAGAAGTATCTTGCGAATGTGCGAAGCCACAACTGCGGCCAAGTTAAAACAGAATACTTTCGGATTCCCTAGACAAAACTGACAACTGACCACTGGGGCACCATCCTTTGTTAGGTGTACGGCTCATCGTGAAGGAACTGTTTAACTCACTGAAGTCTTTATTAACAACTTGTCAAACTGGCCTGCTCTAATCGATAAGACCAGTATAAGTGGGACAATAATCACCAATGAAGAATAAATTTTGCTGTTTGTCTTGCCTGAATTACAAATAAGTTAACCAGTCTTCGCAATAATCAGAACTGATGCCATACCAAGAATTTTGCCTAATCTGAAAAAAAGAATGAGCATACAAAATAGGCACTTATTGTTAGAAAATTTGCAGGTACATCTTCAAAATTATTCACAAAAAGGTATCTCATTTTGAAAGCCTCAAAACTAACAGTCCGTAACGTTTCCTGCAGCCTGATAAGAGCAACGGCGAACATTTCTCCCATGGATGGAATAGATCTGGATATCAGGTGTAATCGGCTGAATGGTCTGTCAGTAACCGTATTTAATTTGGCATTCAGGTTAAGCTATCCGAAAGGTTCAAGTGAGTGAACTTATCACAAATTGTCATCTGCCCAATGACATGAAAGTTACAACTAAATATGTTTATGAAAACAACGTATACAATTCGCGGTTTCCAATTGGGAATCTTCTGTATGTGATCACGTGCAGAAACTTTGCTTGTTTTGGATGCATTCACCACCTGTGATACTTGGATTATCAGGACATTACGACGTTTCTATTCATTTCATCTCGTCCACGGAAAATAGTCTGGCTCTCTTCCCAAAGCTTTGCCAACGGGTAGGGCGTTTGTTCCACTTTGTATGGAATATCGGTAACGACGCAAATTTTCTTCCTGAAAAGAAAACCTGTAAATGTCATTTTTTGGATGGCGGACTGCGAGCATAATCTTACCGGAATTCGTTTTCGCTTAGGTTTGACAAAAACAAGCCACAAGTAACCGCATGCAGGAAAGATTAGTTCTCGTGCCAGCTCGATGCCGTTTTCCTATAAAACAGGTAACAGCAACGTGGAGTTGCTTCAGTTTAACAAAATGAAAAAACTACTTCAAAAAGGAAAAAACCTGCAGCCTTTTCCTAATGGAACTTAGATGGTGGCTGTGTCGAAAAAAACCGAATTCTTTGGTTTCTTAAAGAAACAGTATGTCCCTTATAACACTGAAATAACTACAAAGACATTGCCCTGAGTAAGTTTGCCGACCTCCAGAGTTGTGTACGGTAATTTGACCCTTAAATTGAGTTTCGGATATTTCTTTGCTTTGACTTCCTAACCTTCGCATCCCACTCTCAACTCTCGTTTGTTCGAAATTTTCTAGATCACCGCCTGCAGTCACCGGTTGTTACAAAGGTATGACGATCAACTCTGCCTGTTTGTTTTGCCGATAAGACTTGGTAGTTTATGTGAATTCATAAGATCGAACAGTAAGAACATTCCATGGTGATCGATTAATGACAAGTACGATCTTCCTGTCAATGAAGATTGGTTAGTACAGAGTAAACCCACAAGAAAAATCCGAAAGCCAAAAGGAGTCGGTGTTCTTTGATATTTGCGCACTGCCGCAAGGCGTTAAACAAATTACCCGGTGTATGCATACGGAATGAGTGCAGCATATTGTCTCGACGATCTTTAACCATAAATTGATGCCCTGGGCAAAACGCAAATGTTATTTTGTGTTTTCATCGAAGATTGTAAAACCTAGTTATATGCAAAATGACATTATCTTTACTTGGCTAGAGTGCGATCTTCCTCATTCATGAGTGATTGCGATGGACCAGGATTACTAACATTTAAAAGGAAGAGCGTTTAAAATAATTTATTTATTTTCAGCTTGTCGTAGAGCAGAAGAAGCGTTTATTCATTTCATTCTGGTTTCTTTTTCGGATAGCAAATTTTATAATGTTAAGTAGGGGCAATAGCAACAGTTCAAACGAAATCCACATATTTCTTTGGGAAAATTGCCATTTGCCGGATAGACAGCCGCAACAATCCTCCGTGCCCACGTTCAGGTGCCGCTGATTATCTTATTCTGGGTTTAAAGAAACGGTGGCTTACTCGGCGGCATCCTGCCAGGTGAGTTCAACTGGACTGAATTGGTCACTCAGAATGATTTTTCACAACCACGAAATAACGAAAAAATATAGCATTAAGATTCCTTTCAAAATCCCATTGGTATGGTTGTCTGAAACAATTAATATTTAGTTCAAATTATTGCAAATAAAGCATTCCGTTCCTCGTGAATGCTCTTCTGCGGTCAGCCAACAGGAAACCGCAAAAAAAGTGACCGTTGGAAACCAAAAATCTGGAAAACCATCCATGGGTCGCTTTTTGTTTGTAATTAGTTAAAAATGGTCCACAATATTTGTCTACACTTTTTCGCATCGTCTTTGCAAGTGTTATACCATAAAGACAACTGAACTACTAGTGATAACACAACAGGGTTAGGAAACATAAAACTAAGACACGTCAGAGTGCCTGTAATCTTGATTCTGGCATTTAAAAACCACCTGACCGAGTGATAAATTGATACTATTATTCGATACACGGTAGCAGAACCTTTGTATTTTAATCAGATATTCTTCGACTTACTAGGTGTTTGGACAGTAATTATGAAACTAATTAAAAGGCAATATTCAGTGCAATATTCAGATGAAAAGCTTACCATCTTGTTTTGCTAGTTGTAGAACTAGTGTCACCGACACGCTTGGAATACACTTCAGGGCACATCCTTAAGAATACCTGAACACTGGTGCTGCACTAAACCGAGATGCTCAGAACGTCTGTCTGTCCAATCCATCCTCTTGAATTGTTCAACTTTTTGTTTACTACAAAGTGCTTGATATTTTCAGACTTAGATAATTCTCATTTATGATTATTCGGTTTGTCAGTTCATTTTATCTAAATACCACATTCCCTTGAATCAAGTGACACTTGGGACGTATTTTTCTAGTCGGTTCATTCTTGTCGTAAGCTTTGAGCTTCCACGGCTAGCTTTATCACGTGAAAACTATCAGTCAGACGATCTACACAAACTCTAATTAGCGACATGCCCGTCAATTTACCCGTCATCTTGTCAAGATAGGAGACACAGAGGATGAAATTTAATAAGCCTGGTCCTATGTTAATACATAGTAGGTAACTGGCAAATATGATGTCCATCAAGATAGCCGCCAGTCTGCGAAACTTCAGATACATTTTGGTAAAAGTGCCCTGATTAGAAATGACATTAACAAATGAGAGTAGCAGTGTTCTGGACACCCAAACAGAGATTATTACTTCAATTTCCATTATTTATTCCATGTCAATTTAAATGATCTTTTAGATGCATAATAGTTCGAACCTGAGACTCTACTTTTGTCCAATATGTCCCGACTGTCATGCATAAAGAAATCACTCCGACACTGAACAGCCTTCAAGCCAAATCTGGCAACATCAGATTTTATAGCACAGAAAATGTTTGGATGGTCGCCCAAGACAAATGAAGCTTTTGCAGTTTGACATTTGAAGGTGGAGTTATGCATACAAAAAAATCTCGTTTAACCATTGATATATCTTTTACCGCAATCACACATTTGGCTGTTTCTTACCTTGTCTGCTCACCAATTTTCATGTTGACAGTACGAATCTTCTCTGATCTTTTCATTCTTTTACTTTTATGCTACATTTTGCAACAGCAGTTTCCATTTCCCTCTGTTTCTTCAGCCGCACGAGGTTTCAGCATTTTGATACGCTAAATGCAAGACGCAAACAAACGAAGATCATTCCTTATAATTACTTTTTTGCGCCCCAGCATAACTTAAAATACCCGGTAGCAAAATAAACAGACTGATAAAATAAAACCCCAACAAATGTAGGGCCTTTGGTAAAACACGCGCACAAGCACACTTGTTTTGCATTCGATGCATACTATGCATCAGGTAAACGCTAATGCACTTCATCCTTTCTAGCTGATCAATACTTACCAGAAAATTCTCCTTGAACGATTAGAATCAAAGACTTTAGTCTGATATCTCTAAAACTAGGGGCAAATTAATTCGTGGTTTTTCTGCTTCCAGAAAATTTTGTGTCAACAGATTATTTATGAGTTAAACAAAAGTCATCCTGTTATTTATGAATTGCAGTTCAAAGTTCAGGATGAGGTGAACTAGAATTCCCTGTATCTTCTATTTTGATATCCACAAAGAACCGGTACTATTAACATCCAAATAATTTAGATGTTTCAGGTCGGTAAATAAATGGCATATTTTTTGTTATCTGCTGCGCCGTTCCCATTGATACATATTGTGACAGTTTATGGTTTAAGTGATTTCGCCGTAATTCACGGTCATAATTTGAAATATTTCATTATTTGACTTTATTTCTTACACGCTGCCTTCACATCTTGACGTCTATTCACTTTCCATCTCTGATGTACGTCTGAATATGAGTTGGAATATTGACAGCCAACTAAGGTCAGTAGAGCTCATTAAAAATATAAGAAATTAAAACTGCGGTCAGTAGCTTCCAAAGATCTATGGGAACCGTGCTCATTAACAAGGTGAACATACATGCAACAAAGTTGGAGCATCTATCTATGTGTATAAATATGTATGTATACATCTACATATGCTTGTGCGTCGCCGATCGCAGTTGGATGTGCTCAAACTCATTTTCTGTTAATGTTAAATTTCCTTAAGTTATTGATTATTTTTGAAGACAAAATGCCTAGTTTTCTTGATTTAGAACGGAGTTGGAACACCAGATCACCATTGTGACAACGTAATAAGAAGCTGCTTATGCGCAACATTACCTCCCAACTTTACCTCACATGAAACATAAACTGCATAATCCAAGCAGGCGAAATAGTAAACATGAGGAACGAACATTAGCTTGTTTAACTTTGCACTTGGCATGCAATCATATGGTGCACGTCGTGCAAATTTTTGAATTCCGACGTGAGATAAGACCATTGACGTCGTCAATATCCACCATCTGCTTCAGCCGGAACAAAATGCACGCGTTTGTACAAAATAATAGTCTACCTGGCAGGGTCTAGTGTTAAACACATAAAAAATGATGTTTCAATGCATTCCATTATCGGTCACCTGTTCATATCAGACCAAAATCATTAAATCTACAGGTGGTTCGTTTAGAAATACCACATCTGCTGAGATAAACAAAGTTCGGCAAATCCAATGTGCCCATTGATGAACGCCATTCATACAGCCAAAAATGGATGTATTGGTTGTTCAAAGTGGCAAAATTCGTCAACTTACCATAATTAAAACGGTTAGGGCAAAATTTTGCTTGATTTTGCCAAGGATAGTCACCACAGGTGAGTTAATAGGGTTAGGATATTTTACAGTACTGGTACCATGCTGGGGATAGACAATCAGAATTTCATTTGCCGAACGTTGGCATAATATCGTCTGAGAATAACTCTGTCAGTGGTTACACAACTGTGATTGAAAAGTCGTCATCTAGAGGAGAACTGAAAAATATCTGCATTATCACATGAGATTACCAAAATCTAACACTGTTCCAGTTAGAGTATTTTTACTGGTAAACAATAAGTCAAAACATGAATCGCCAGCCAATCTTTATTCATAAATTGTTGGTTACAAAACACTCGAGATGAATCAAGCCTACTTTTGTCTGAACTTATCAATGTTATGCCCAATTTTCCTCCTGCTCTCTCACCAGGCTAGAAAAGCAGAACAGAAGTCGTTAAAATTAATGCTGAAGAAGAACCAACAAGTGTCCTTTTGAGCTCTCTCAAAACGCCTCAAACTTTTGCTTGCTATGTAATCACCGCGTTTGGATGCAATCAAGTTGTTTGCTTTGCGATGAGACTGCCACCAAGATTCAAAACGGACTTAGAATAAGTAGAATGCATATTTTCCCTTGCCAGTCTCGTATATACTGCCAGATGTTCAACGGTTTTGTGCGAAGCCGATAAAACTCGTTGCGTTTTATTCACTGGGGGTTGTGCGTTAACTTAGAACAGATAATTAAACATGAAGTTAACAAAGCTGTAGATGACATATCAACTTGGTGTTCAAAATCTTGAGCATTATTAACATTGAAACTATCGAACACAAGTGTTTGTGTACATTTTAACCCCCAAACAGGTAGCTCTTTCAAACCCAAATATGGGATAGAAATCCAACTTACTTATCCAAACGTCGGTCCCTTGAGACGCGATTAAATGGTCCAGCTTAATTAATACCAACTTACAAAACAAGAGAAATGAATCAGCAAGTCGTGCATTACACCGTTCTTATAACGAAGTCTGCCTGGCACACAATGAAACCAATATCTTGTTTATGCACAGTTCAGTTGAGTGCAGCATATGAACACAAAAATATAATAGAAAACCATTACATCACTATTATTTCTCCTAAAGTTCATACTTACTACCGTTTGAACTGAGTCTCTACAAGTTACAGCTTCATTTTGACGTTCCTATCATGATTTTCGAACTCCCACGTTGCGTAAAACAGTACACAATATCTCCGCTGTCGGTTGCAACTGTACAAACCGAACTCAGCCAATAATAAATCATCAAGTTGTGATTAATTTGAGTGTTACCTCCAACCGCGGCAGCACCTTTAACGAATGTTGATTGAATTACCCCAGCTTATTTCTGTTGTTAACTGTAATTGCCCTAAATTAGAGTAAGAAACCTCATTCGACGTGTGTTTGAATCATTCGCTGTTCTTTCCAACTTCAGTGCCAGCGGGCTGAATATATATGAAACGGTAGTTGGGGGACATAAAACAATAACAGTCCGTTTTAGGCACACCAAGGTAAAAACGATACTTTTATTTCGAAATAAAAGTCCCGTTAGAATGTTTGACCAGGACATGAGTGAAAGATGCGTCAAAAGCACAGTTTCACTGTCGTAGTATCCTGCGGTGGGTTTCAAGAAAAACTGGCACCAGAATAAGGAAGGATTTTTTTAGCCTTTTACACGTTGTCTCGAAGACAGGCGCTTAGCAACCATTGTACTTACTTATTCAGGCTTTGAGGACTGGCAATCAGTTCAAGCAAAACCAACTGTTATACCATATTTTCATCAAAGACGTAGATAAAAGCTGCACGTAATACGTGAATCGTGCAAGAACATTTCTCCGAATGAATGATAAATTCCAACAGGGAAATTCCAAGTTGACGGGCGGAAAAATTCCAGTTCTATGGTTTTTTTTATAAATGAGTACACTAAAACTTCTATATCCGTTTTAGTGTGTGGTCCTTCCTCAGAGGAAAATTTAGGTCCTAATTTATTTTTATTAAATGTCTATTATCTCATATCTTGAACGCAACTACCGACAAAATGAGTAAGTTGATATCAAAAGTGTTTTCTATCTGAGTCCACTGTGTCAGTTCACTCAGTAGCAAAATCTTGAGTTTACTGATTAACAAAATATTTCATCCAGCTGAACAAACGATTCTTTTAAGGTTTTGTTACAGAACTGTGAAATAAATCAAATGTTTAAAATATTCGAAGGAACAGACGGAACTAGTCTCATAGTTACGACAATTGTAACACTTGTCAGACTGTTACCCTCTTGGAATGTTTAATGTTACAATACGAAGTGGTGAAAAACACGATCTGATTCAAAAATCTTACATGATGTGGTACAACGGACTGTGATCTCGAAATGATCCTAGTCATTTTCAGTCGGTTGACGAAACCAAGAATAAAGAAACGCAAAATTCCGTAGGGTGCATGTCTGATGTGAGAATGTTTCGAATTGACTAGAGTATAAGAAATTTAGCGACATCTATGCCTCATCGTTACGCTTGCCTCACGAACAGTAACTGGTGTTGATAACTGACTAATTGGCATTTCTGAAAGAAATCGAAGAAAGAACGGAACGAAGAAGGAAACTCGCGACACCGTTGCTTCCTATTCCAATCTCGATCATTTTTGTGTATCCTGTGCACGCATGCATGCAACGGGAAAAGCGGGCAGAAATGCGGCCCGTAAACCCGATTACTGCGCTGATAGACTCGGCCAAAATCTTACTTATTAACAGTGAAAACAAATTCAGTCGTTTTCAAACAAATATTACACATCAGTAGTCATAGTACGTTGTGGAAATGAATTTCTTGTTTCCAAAGATTTCCATCTGTTTGGAGTGTTTAATTTTTTCTTGTTTATCCGAGACAAACCGGTGGTCATTGTAATGATGCACATTTTTTGTATCCCAACTTAATTCGTCCTTTCTTTTTTCTGAACTTAATAGATTAAATAGTATGAGCACAAGCATATTTGGCTATGTTGAACAAGTATCTGTAATCGATAGCAAAATGGGCCTGCAAAAAATTAAACACAGTGACCCAAACAAGTGGGATATCATGGTCGATGATTGACCAGCAATGGGAGTGGTTTGAAAAGCACCGCTGATCTGCTAAGGAAAGTTACTATCTTCGAAAAAGTGATGCTTGAACTACTGAAATCGGGACAATATGAATTTAGTTCCGTGCTGGGAATCCCCAGGTTTGTGCAGCTAATAAGAAAATATCTTTCTAGAAAAGCTTTAATTATAACCAGATGTCTACTGCTGTCACAACGAGACTACACCTTGACGCGGTGCGACAGCTTGCGTGGCTCCATGATCCAACAAGCTATACAGGATGGCTCATCTCAAGCCGAACATCCAATCATGCCTGAAAGGTCAATAGGTAGAGGCCTGACGAAGTAGTCTCCTGGTCCTCTAAGTTGAGGGTTGATATGAGTTAGCAGCTCGGTCG
>LUCM01001450.1:123243-135089 GCA_008360955.1 Fasciolopsis buskii | reverse complement strand
TTGGGTCACGTGTTGCGCATGACGAACACTCGTCTACCATATCGTGCCTTATTTTGTGTTCCTCCCAAGGAATGGAAGAAGCCATGTGGAGGCCAACAGATGACGTGGCAACGTGGGATGGGAAAATGTACAGCGAAGTAGGTAAAATAGGTGTCTCACGACTTCGTGGTGGGGGTCCGAAAGACCTGTCGACTTGCTGGCTGGAGACACTGAAGGATATGGCAATGAATCGTGAACAGTGGCGCTCGTGCTGTCATTTCTATCAAATCAGAATGATTGAAAACACGTGCGTTTGTACAGTTAGACTGTGTTCCGTGTGTTGGCTGCAGCAGCGTCCTATCTTTTACCGCCTGTGTAGGTCCACTTCCTGTTCCCCTTGGATATTCACTCTTTTTATATAAACGTGTAACTCTGGGGAAAGGCAGCGGTCAGTGAGGCTTGTCTTGCTGTTTAATGCTGAACGATGATGATGATGATGACGAGATATCTACTGAAACCTGATGTTATCCCTAGAGAGGATGAAGGGATCTGACTGAGAACGAAAGGGCCATATTTTTACGTTCATTCACCGGCAACTGAAAGCAAAATTAACGTTGGAAATAAATGGATACTGTAGGAGCTGCAACGCTTAACTTAGATCACCCCATGTGTAGAGAATTTTTATCATTGTTCATTGGAACAAAATGGTCCTTCCTCGCTACGGTTTATGCTGCTTTCCATGTTCGCGTTAAATCAAGGAAGATCCACTCATATTTTCCCAAAACAACAATCATATACATGAATTGGATACTTAAGTGTTCTCTGGTCCTCAAAATTTGCGTGCAAATCCATAAAACACGGTTTGTCTTCAGTCAAAGCAGATGAGTAACCTTTCAGATAGGCAGGTGACACTAAAATACTACCTGACAGTGCATATTTCTTCTGGTGTTTCTTGGATGAATACATCAGGTCCGTGAGTAATATCATTCGAAGAATGTGCTCAATATCATTCACAGTATCTGGCACGTGTACACTAGTGCTGGTTGCAATTATATAGCATAATAAGCAATTATATTCAAATTGCCCAACTGACCAGTCGAAAGACTATAATCAGATGTCGAGTGCGAACGTCAACGCACTGCTTTTCCGCTCGAAGTAATTCAAGTTTTTTTCTTTGCGAAAACGCACTTCTTGGTCTATATACATCCAAACATGAACTGGTACGCGCATAATTTTTTGCCAACCTATCGGCTTTGGGTATCGTAGACATTTATACATGTGTAATTAGATCTTGAGCGTCACTTGCTTTGCTTATATTTGGAGTTCGCATAAATTATCTCAACATGTTCGTGAATTGCTCCAACAAATCACGGTCAATCATTGTTTTTTAATCCTCTTTTTGCCTCCGAAATGAATCCCTTGCCCGTTTTAACTTGACTTGAGACACCTTATCCGCGAACGCTTGTCGAGAAGATAAAAATATGAACGAATATACTGTAGTGCACCTGTATTCCCCAATAAATTGCACCGTTCGTCAAAATGGAATTCGATGTTGCGTTCGAAATTGTTCAACACTGCACATGAACTAGGCGAATAAATAGTGTAGCATTGCTCGAGGAAACGAAATGACCAAAATCGTGAACGTCTGAAGGATTTTTCAAGTGTTCTTTTTTAATTTTTCCGTTCACCGTCATGCAGAATAGCGAGGTATTCCACTCTCCCTGTCAGCCCGTAGGCGTTTATATTGCCTTACTTTTCCAATGACGTGATTAAGCAATGCCGATTTTTGCAAGTCGCCATACCTCAGGTCTCGTGTGGCACATCCGAGCATCACTGTTTGTGAATGGCCCCTTAACTTTCCAAATCGGTCCATACAGTTTTTGCAGAAAGACCAAGGCTAAAGCTGTGAAAATAAGAGGACAGTTGAGAAGGAGTAGGAGAATTTTGCTGGCCACTTCACAGACGGAAAGTAGGAGAGATCAACGGTTAGAATATTTTCTATAAATCTAGATTACTAAAAACCTCTCCTGTTCACCAACTATCTTTTCGGACTCGGTTTACTGATCATGGCTTGTAGTTGAATGATCACAAAACTTGGGCGTTTTATACAAATAGGAGAAAATAACAGAGATGCCATAACAGGTGGCAGTTTTCGTTTCAGTCATAAGCGGAAAGGTTAAGTGGGTAAGATGGGTCCTAGTGAAACGAAATAACCTAAAAGTTTCACAACAATACGTCCTTTTCGTGCGGGGATCGTGAGCTTCATTCAACTCTATGCTCTGTTTCGGTTCCCCTGCTGAGCTCGCGCTGACGCCTGTGTAATTTGAAACCACCTAGTCCCAAACCCACTGATTGAATTCCACAATCGTTACCAAAATTATCTAGCGAACTTTCATCTAACAGACCGTAAACTCGGTTGGTAGCTGTTGAGTTTCAAGTGAAGCTGCGCAGGACTCTACAGTTCACGTTTAGACAAAAAAACAATTCTGAACGAGTCAATTTCGGAAAACTAATCCCCAGACAACAAAAAGATTTGTATTTTATAGACATCAATTGATTGACGGTATGTGAAATCCAAAAATATTAAATTCGTCCTCAAATAATTTAGATTCGCTCAAAGCAGTACAAAAGCAAAACTTTTTTACTGAACTACTTTGGTTGGTCACATCAGAGTCACCATTGTAAGATCGCAAATGTCCGTGGGTTACTGAGCCCATGACACGCACATTAGGCGCTCAATTTACCTCAAGTGGTTTTTCATTACCATCAACATCATCGTTCAGTGTCGAATAGCAAAGTAAGCCTGGCTGACAGCTGCCTTTACCCAGAGTTATTTGTTCTTATAAAAAGAATGAATATCCAAGTAGAATAGGGAGTAGACCTAGGTAGACCGGAAAAAATAAGGTTGCCGCTGTAGCCAACAGGCGAAACATAGTCTAACTGCACAAATACACTTTCTCAATCATTCTGATTCGTTAGAAAACAACAACACGATCACCACTGTTCACGGTTCACTGCCATATTGTTCAGTGTCTCGAGCCAGCTGGGCGACGAGTCTTCCTGACCCCAACAGCGGAGACGTGGTACACCCAGCTTATCTAAGTTCGCCTTGCTTTTTTTTTCATTCCACGTTGTCACGTCATCTGCTGACCTTCAGAGAGAGCACTGTTCGTGAGAGGGACGCAAAATAAAATAGCATTTTAGACGACTTTGGTCTCTGCACGTAACACTTGACCTAACCAACGTAGTTTGCTGATGATTCCTAACAAGGATGAAACAGCTGTACAGTGCTTCCATGGTTTCTTTATGGTGAATTGAGTGATGATATCACATGGTGAATTATTTCATTTACTAAGCTTTATAAGGTATTCTCAAAGTTGACACCTAGTACTAGATTCTTGAGCTCCACATTACTCACTCGGTCACTCCATCCAATCTTAGCAATACTACGCAGACCTTGATGGTCGAAAACCACTCACTAACGAACATCTCCCACACGAATATTCCATGTCTCGCAAACGCACAACAAAACTAAGCGCTCTTCGGCACAACACACACGGTCTTTGAACTTTAGTGAAATATCAAACCGACGGCACAAGTGATTCAGCCCAGCGTACTCTGCTCGGGCCTTTGATATACGCGTGTTTAACTCTATTGCCCAACTACCATCATTCTACATCTAGCTACCAAAGTAAGCGAAACTATCCACAATTGTTACTTTCTATTCAACCAGTGTCAAGTCCGAAACAACTGTTGCCAAATCCTCTAACAGTACTTTACACTTTGAAGGTGCTAAGAACATGCCAAACCGAGCTGAAACCCTCAAAAATGCTGTCTAGTGCGCGTTGTGCATGGTCCGCGGTTTCAAACAGGCAACATGTCGTCTTCCTAATCTATATCACGCAGCTTCCTTCCATTCCTTAGTTCGACTCACAAATCCTTGAGTACTCCTAAAGCATGTTGCATCACCTGGTCCATGACGAAGCGAACAGAAATCGAGAGGGGTGCTCTTGTCGAACGCCGCTAACCGTTTCAAATAAACATGATGGTTCACCTCATACCTTCTCGAACTTCTCTGGCATACCCATCCGGTGGAGAGCATTGAATAACGCTGTCTGATCCATTGAATTGGATGCACTTTTCAAGCCGAGAAAGACTACGGTTGTAGGGCGGCGAGGTGTGTGCGGCGCATTTCGAGTATTTGAAGAAGAGTGAATATCTGGTCGATGCAGCCCCGACCTGAAAGAAATCCAGCCTGCTGTTCGCGGATGTTACTCTCGCGATCAGATATCAAATGACGCACCATTATCAAAACTAAGACCCGGGTAATTATCGGAATTAAACTAATCACACGGTGATTGCCGCAGTCATTCCGTGCGCCCTTCTTGGAGATGGGGACAAGCAATGACTCATTCCAAGATAGCGGAACACATTCGTCATTCCAAATACCACGAAGCATAGAATTGAGTGATTTCATCGGAACTTCTCCACCCAGTTTGAAAAGATCTGCGTGAAGTTCGTCGGGACCGGCTGCTTTTCCCCTCTTCAGGAGTCGAATATTTGACTCCACTTCCACTTCCGCTGAGGGATCAAATGATACCTCCCAAGGAATCGCAGCTACAGACGTCGGCCTGAATACGTTAGCGTGTAGCCAGCTAAATTGATCCTTGAAATGCTCTACCCAGCGGTCCGCCCTTTTTTGTTTCTAGCCTTTGTTGTTTTTCGTTGTAACAAGACAGTTTTCGGACGGCAGGCATTAAAAGTCAGCGAAATTTACGCGTTCATCTCAAGTATCTGCAGTTCTCATTCTGAAAAACGAGCAAAATGTTTGAAATAATTAGCACAAAAAGCGCGATCATTGCCTGTCCCACTTACCGCACACTATTATCGAACGCGTTTAAATAGAGGGAGCGTAAATGACACAAACAGCTCTTTGTCAAACGTAATGGTGATTCTTCCGCGGTGTACAACACACTTCCAGAACCACACCGATTTACTTTGCGTAAAATGAGGCCGAAACAATGAACAGGAAGAAATTTAGTATCCTGCGGATGATAGACAAAAGTAAACCGGAAATCAAATGGCTAAGGGAGATCCATCTGACTGGTCACGATAGTCATGCCCAATCTTGCGAATGTTTGTTAAAAAGCATCGGATGCAACGGAATTTTTTTCTGATAGTAGCATTCTTATCTAACCTCTTTGATAAATACGCAGCATCATCCAATGAGATACCATTGAAGTAAACTATACACAATAGGTGTTTTACTTGTTACCATTCACGTAAGACGATCTGCGTGGAATTGTATGAGACCGGAAGTTTTCGATTTGACCGGAACTAGGAATGATGTCTGGCCAGTCGATTGATGCTATTTTACGAAATAAATTCCGTATGCGTTTGAAGTCGACTGCTGGATTGTCAACCAGAACGCTTACCAACTACATAAAGTGCAGTTTGCCCATAAAATCTGAGCCCATTGAAAATTGGTCCTACGTTTGATCACTACTATTGCACAGATATGGCGAATTGAAGGTAAACAAACTAAAGGTTATGCTTTATTGGAGTTTCAATGGAATTTGAGCACTATTTTTGTGGTTCAACCGAAAACCTGACCAGCTTGAAATGATTCAGGAAATGGCGATCATTTCATGTAGTACAAAGGGACCGTGTCCCTGGAACGACTTTCCAAAACGTAAGTTCCGCGGTAATTATTTTCACAAATGGTTTCATGAACACACGAGGTTACTCAAAGAACCATTCGGCTAAATGTGAGGTATCTATGGTGTGATTTTGCATTGAGTGAGAACACGCGTCTGAGGAAATGCATTCAGTGCGGCTAAACAATTATCAGGTGTGTCGCGGCCTAAGCTGAGCCTAGAGGCTTACTATGCCGAATGCTTTGAAGGAAAACCTGGTGCCTAACGCCTGACCACCTAATGCTATGCTGACAATATAATCTGTTGAATGTATTTCCTCAGTCGTTTGATTAGATTCCTACCTGAGAATAGTTTCTCGTGGTGGGTGGACGGTCAGTTCGTGAATGCCTTCACCAACGAAGATTTCTAATAAAGGTATACTCCGGTATGACTAGTCACATGAGGTATAATTTCACCTATTTATTTAGTTCATCATTTGGATCAAATACTAGGTTTCTAGTGATTTTTCATGCATTAGGGTCAGCCGACTCGGTTTGATATAATCTAACGAACTCTGATATTTGCAAACCTTTTTGACTGACCGGTGAAACTTCCAACGTTTGGTTAACTCCTCAGTACTTGACATCACACAAGAGCACTTCCCATTCTGAAGGATCGCGTGCAGTCCACCAGCTGATCTACACACATTTGCACGGAAAACACGCTTTGAAAATCCACGTGCAGAACCCATGGTTTACCTGAACAGATTGCGTCGGAATAAGACAACCGATAAATTCCACAATAAAACTAGCACTGACGAACACCGGCATCAACATTACTGAACCGGCGGGAAAGTTTGATTATTGGTATTTTTCTTGGTTTCAATATCTTCCTTAGGATAAACAGCTGTGGTAAGATTGAGATCACATCAGTCATAAGGGAAGCAAAGTTACGATGATCAAACGACTGAAATCCTCAAATTTGTGATCATGTCTGACCGGTTGTAGTCTGGCGGCGTTTCAAACTGAAGATTATATGTTTGGCTCGCCAAACAACCGACCAACCATTAGAAAGCTCTCAGCTGGTTAAGATCACTCTCCCAAAATGCAATAAACATTATGTTCTAGCGTTTTTCAAATAAAAACTAAAACGGATAGAGATTTATCGGTGCCTAACGACAGCAGTGTTGGACAGGACTTAAATCTTTTGCAGAAGAAAACCAGACGTTCGTGTAGTGATGCGTTTTATGTGACTGCGTTCAATGACAGATTTAAGTTCTATCTAAAATGAACTGGATTTTCTCTTCGGGATCAGCATAGAAGTGTCTGTTGGATTTGTGCCTCATAACCAGAATTTCTTTCAAGAGTCGTGCTAACTGGCCTCAGTTATGGGAATCTGCCTAATCAACAAATAGATATACGGATAATCAGCATTGCAGTCCTGCTATTCATAAAATGAAATGGTTATTACCTTACTCACTTATCTTGTTCATACTAATCACGCAGTATCGACCAGAAACGTTGGCCGTTAGAAACAACTGTATGCACTGGATTGACGAATTTCCCTTATCCCTGGATGCTGTAGGTGGAGTTTGGAATAAAAATTAAGACGTGCTGATTAGACATTTGTATTACATTGTTTCTCTTCAGCTAACATGACAATGGCATCTGTGATTTGTGCTAATGTTTGATCCCTCACCCGAAAAATTTCTCGCTTAATAACCAGCTAAAGGAAGCAGATTTATGATCTACCCTGTAGAGTTTCGATCCACTGTACACTGTATTTTATTATATAGACTATTGCATGCAAAATATAATGTCACATTTCAGTCAAACAACGTGGGGGCAAAACATAGGAGAATCTTTACACTCGAAACCTTGTAAAAATGTGAAAAGAAAAAAAATCTCATGAATGAATGATCAGAACAAATTGGGATATGTTGTTCAGGAAATCGGCTGAAACACGGTGACGGTTTGGCAAAATTCATGCTAAATATGGGACGATGGAGTTCCAATGGATATTGATTTTAGAGGCTATAGAATGAAATATGCATCGCGTTGAAACGTGATCGTTGTGCACAGCATGCTTGGAATCCGAAGGAATTTTGTGAGCGAATTTCTCACATGATGATAAATGCTGATCACATAGACTGGAGGACAACTCAGTTAGTGGTAAGACAGACACGCTTATTAATTAATAGCCCCCGGTGAATAATTTTAAAGTCCTCTTTAAGTGAACCTGGAAAAATAATAATAGTCAAGAAGCGTTGGAAAAACACGGTAGTATACAAATCGATGGATGGTGCGTTGTTTCAGCTTGTAGTGCCGACGCTTCCTGATTTGAAATAACAACCGTCGGAGATTCCTTTGCATAAGTATGAAAAGTCCACTTCAGATTTTAATCCATACTAACCTCTAGATAGTTCACAGAATTAACCGTGCTACGTGTTTTTGATTTGAAGCGAGACGCTTCGGATGGGTAGGCTGACCGACAGGGAGAGAACGGGCATTCGAAACATTTAGATATGTTGAGATTTAAACCAGTTTGTGCAGAGAAAAAAGTAGATAGAAAATAGGTGGTTGGAGAAACGTTGAAACTCATCGTTGCCCGAAATGGCTTTACAAAAGCAACATCATCAGCACAGTTTAATAAGTGACAGGGAAAGCTAATTGATAAGTCGCTGATGTAAGCAGAAAAGAGGTGCGGTAAAAAAACAGCATCCTAAATCACGCCTGAACTGTTGACCAACGGTTTCGAAGTTTTATCGCCCAGGTGTATGCACTGAGTTGGGTTAGTAAAGTAATTAGACAGCCGTGCTAATGAATGCCTGGGACAACCAAATGTTTCTAGTTTGTGAAGTAGAATTGACCGTAGGACTGAGTCAAATGCTGATGACTAGTCTAGAAAGGCGCAATGGACGGATTTTATTGATGCGTTTAAAGGCTTACAAATGTGATGAATGAGGGAGGCGACAGCGTCTAACGTGGACCTGTTAGATTTATAAGTAAACTGAAGAGGATCGTCAGGGGAACAAATAGAAGAACACAGGCGCTTAAAAAAGCACGCTCTGTCAGTTTAAGACCAGAAGATGTTCACGTGATGGGATAAAAGCATTTTGCTAAATCAGTCGAACTGCTAGATTAGGCGGTGGGAATAATAAGGACGGGTCTCTAGCAGTCGGGGCTAGAAGACGAGGTTAATGATGAGTTAATCAGAGGAGTAAATGCATCCATTAGAGCCACAGCATCATGCCTTAAAAGAGCTGAATACAGGCCGTCAAGACCAACCCTTGTGGTAATGTCAGTGGTACGCAGAAGGAGGATCACCTCTTCCCTAGAAAAATGTGCAAATGTCATATCATCATCCTGTTCAAATATGAATGTGTTACAGGTGAGAGGATGGATAAAAGCACGACTGATGCTGCCGATATCCGCAGAACATTTCTCATGTCTCTTTTCCTTTCCACACAACAGTCCAATGCCTTGCCATTGGAGTCAGTTGTTGTTACCACTCAAGGATTGGCTGGCGAATGTAATGCCGTTGAGCTTGATTTCAGCTTTCATTAGGCTGGAAATATACCGCACGCCTAAGTTATTACCGGATCTGTAGAAGTGATCCTCGCGTCTTCTTAGAAATTTCAGTTTCTTGGTGGAGATAAGGCCATTGAGAAGACTAGTGTTCTCAATGGACAGCAGATATCAAATATTGCGTTGGCAAACTCTGTGAAAAGTCTGACATTGTCATTGAGCAAGGGTTCGAAAGACAAACAGGCAGATGCGGGTGAAAGTGATATCTGAAAAAGAACAAGGTTGCTATGTGAAAAGTTACGGAGGCAAACTCGGATTTGATTTGTTTGCCTGAAGGAATAGAATAA
The DNA here is from genome assembly GCA_008360955.1 of Fasciolopsis buskii. NCBI lineage: Eukaryota > Metazoa > Platyhelminthes > Trematoda > Plagiorchiida > Fasciolidae > Fasciolopsis > Fasciolopsis buskii. The sequence continues at coordinate 125,600 of LUCM01001450.1, read as the reverse complement.
TGGCTTGGAGTACATATTAGGCCTTAACAGAAGTAGACAATGGTCACTACTTGAAACAGGGGCACGCAGTCTCAGCGAAAAGAATTCAGAATGGTTGGTGATAACCGCATCTAAAATGGAGCCGCCTCTAGTGGGATAAACGTAGAGATCAGTCAAAACGGGTTGTTGCATCACTGAAATCACCTACAATAATATGCAGAGAGTCTACAGGAAGAGGAACAAGAAATGCTAGAAGAGTCGAAAAAAGATGTGGTATTTTGTTGCGAGAAAAAAGGGGCAATATATTAATTCGTTGTGATTGTACTGGTATGTCGAGAAAACCTAGGATGACATTGCGTCACGAGACATTTGATTTCGTTTAGCGAGTGCGCATATATAGCCTCGGACTTGCTGGACCAGAAGGGGTTTACATGCATTGCCACACCGCTTCCGGTGTTCTTGTCCAAAACTCTGTCCTGCCGATGGAGTCTGAAGCTGTCTATGGAAACAAGTTAACCAGCGATATCCAGTTTCAGCCACGATTCTTGCATGCAGGTGACACAAGTGTGAACATGGTTCAGTGATTGAAGTGTGAGGGACAGATCCGATGTTTCCGCAAAGACGGATGTCTGCGCTTAATGTCGGACTGGACGTTTTGGCTAGAAAAATGTATTTAAAAGCTGCCTGCAAGCCAGCACAAGCGCCTCTTTTAGTTGGATGAGATGTTTTAGGTTCAGCAATGCGTGATCCCAGTCCACGTTGAGAAACAATACGGTTTTTAAACGAGAATTCCGACAGATTGTAGCGGCGACCGGAGACCATAATGGTACCAAAATCCGACAAGAAAGCAACGGAATAACGATGACGGAATTTTAGTGCAGCCAGTCAAAGGAAACGAGTCCCGTTTAGAATTGGTGTTTTGCAAATCTTTGTTTCCTGAAAAGGGATTTCAGTGGTGCCAATCATTGTGCAACGGCAAGTCCTATGTTATGCTTAAACACTGTTCAGTCGATATCGATTATCGATCAGTAGGATGTTTCCCTGGATTTACTTGCTTTTCAAGCATTGTGATAAAATGACGTTTATGACATATTTTTGTGTAAGATGTAATAACTTTTGACGAGGCTTTTGCAACGTATCTAGTTTATCCCCCCAGCTTATGATCGTTAGTCACTTTATTCATGTTATAAGACTAACGGATGTCATTATTTCTGTCGGAAACTGGAACCCTGTGTCGGAAAAAGCAACCAGCGATTGGATTCGTCTAGTTTCTCTCAAACTAAAAGACTGTGTTTCCTCAAGTGACCGTTGCGAAATTCCTCCAGGACCGAAGCTGTAATTTACCTGGCAACGGATAATGCACGTCGTTGAATCAGGTGAAATTTCCCATTGGTAAACTTTCTTTGGGCTAATTTTTATTCTAAACACAGCCATTCGGGTCTTTCTCTTAGCACCAATCTTTCGGGCTTTCAAACCGGTTACGGAATCTCGAGTTCTTTTTTCAACTTGTGTCGTTCCATTTAAATGGTACCTTTTGACTAACTCACCACCAATCAAAGTACTCAAAAAAGACGAAGATGTTTTCCAAGTTACGCCAGCGATTTTAAATCAACAGAGCAGCCATCATCAGTCATTTGCGACACGAAGAAAGTTTCTAGGTCATTTATTAGTGAGCCGCGGAATTCGAAGAAATACTAGGTTTCTATCTGCCCGGGAGACCATTCACAATGTCAAGCGCATTCGAGTTCATCAGCTAACACTTCCGTCCCCAATCTACGTTCATTCTAGTTCATTGTGGTAGGTTCATTCTGTCCCCAATCCCTGAATAGCTGTGTGATATTCCGCTTAGCCACTCTTGAGCGGTTGATTCGTTTCCCCGATGCTGTCTTCTTCCGAATTTTGAAGCTCTCCATTGTCGTGTGCAACTTTATCCCTGGCTCAAGAACGATGTTCTAAGCAGGTGCATCTTAGAAATGTAGGGCGAGATATGCACAAACCAAATTCCAGCAACTCTAGTTTACACTGCTATGTCATAATATCCCTTTTCTGTTTTCTGTTTTTATTGAGCGACCGGCCTCTGTACTCAAAATAGTCGAGTAATCAATTGCTATTGCCATTTGTCAAACGATTTCAATTCCCTAGATTCACAAAACTTTCATGAAAATCGATCTCAACTGGGGCGGTTCTTTTTGCTGTTTGGTCCGAAGTAAATATTTCCAGCTATCATGAAATAAATCACCGTGTGATATCATCGTTCAAATTATCATAAAGAAACCATGGAAGCACTGTACAGCTATTTCATCCTTGTTAGGAATCATCAGTAGTGCATATCCACCGCGCCAGAACTGGGACGCGAACCCGAACAAGGACGAACGATT
>LUCM01001450.1:12157-122910 GCA_008360955.1 Fasciolopsis buskii | reverse complement strand
AATCGTTCGTCCTTGTTCGGGTTCGCGTCCCAGTTCTGGCGCGGTGGATATGCACTGCTGATGATTCCAAACAAGGATGAAATAGCTGTACAGTGCTTCCATGGTTTCTTTATAGTGAGTTGAGCGATGGTATCACATGGTGAATTATTTGATGAAAACGTTCAATCTCCTACTGCTAACATGTACTTTCTAGTTATCTCAAGTGTCTTTTCGCTCTTTCTTTCCCAGTTCCTGCTACCAGTCTTGTTGCGTTGAATAGCAGCCTCCTAGTCAAAGCTGGTTTCGTCAAGTATTTTGTTGTTAGCGTAGACATCAGTCTAAGCGAACATCACACAATCGGTAAAGTACCGGAGAAGCGCAGACGCATACCTGTTTAGATTGCGTTCGTCAGTGTTTTCCGGGTTAATGTGCTGTATGCTTGTTGGTTTGGTTTTCATTTGACTACGCTTGTCTACTCGGTTAATAATTCTTCAACAGTCATAATCCACAAGATGATGCAGGATCCAACCTAGCCACTGCGCAGCGACTTATCGATGTGACAGTTTCACCTACCTGTTTGATCTAAACCCAGGGGCTTTCTTACCATAATAACCACATGTGGAACTCTTCTATGATCCATTTTTCACGGACACCGATCAGTATAGACAAGTATACAATGGGAGTACTTTCTACATATAATTCAATTTTGTTATTCACATGCGCTTTTTGTAACCACCCTTGTACATGTTTTATTTTACCCCAGATTCATCAGAGATTTTGGCTAAAATCTAGGCATGTCCCATGCACCAGCCTATCACACATATAAAGTAAATCATTGATAGATGAATGGGGTCAAATCCTTGATTTGGACATACCATGATTTTTAGGTAAGTTGAACAATTGTAACAACAGATACCTAGTAAAAAATGTGCAATCTTCAATGACGTTTGTGTGATTAATTCTTAGCAAACTCAAAAAGAATACCGGAGAGTAAAAGAGTTTCACAAGATGATCATATGGTCAAAGTAAGTGATGACAGTTTGTTCCGTTTGAAGATTCCTAACTCTAATAAGGTTAGCCCTTCAGCCTTAGTGAAGTGCGAATTAGGGACAATCATTTATCTTTCTATCTATTTATCCACCAAGTCGTTCCGGTTTGTCTACCAGTTCATCCAAGTTGATGTAAAATTGAACACAACTTTGCCAAAACAACACGGCAAGGCGTTTGAGTTAATTAATTCACGTGGTCATGAAGAATCCCTACCCCACACACGGCGGATATCAGAACACGCATGAGTTTACCCCCGGGCAAGTCAACACACAATTATGCAGAATGAGGACTTTGAATTGTTCAATTACGATGGCGAATGGAATATCGAAATAAACAGCACATGCAACTTGATCACGAATTGTATTTAAAGTAACCAAATTGGTTTAGTTACTAGATAAGTCACGTGCCTTACGCTTGCAAAGGTGTACTCGTGCGGACAGGAAGTTTAAGTTATTCAGTTGATAGGGCAAAGAAACTTGCAACGTACATTTTATCCTATGCTAAAATCCATCATTTTAGATAAGGTTTTGTAGTGTAGTTCATAGTATGTTTGTGAATTGGTGAAAAGTATTTCATTTCCATTTTTATTTTCATTTTATTTTCATTTTCATGTAGGGATTGTTGCTTTTGCTCCGTCAGTCAGTTATAAGCCTTGATTAGGGTACCATTATGCAAAACATTTATCCGTGGGAACAAAATACAAAGAGAAGAACACTGAAAGTGAAATCAGCAATTCTAGTCTATCGGGAAGGCATACATTTCAATAACGGACTGTAGCTCACTGATGAATTCGTTGGGTGTGTGAATTTTTTCGATCATTCGCTTGACAACAAAAATTAAGCTGCTTTTTTTAAATGAAAGCAGTACAGCGAAATATACACAGTAAAACTGTTGTCATCGAAAAAAAAAGCAATCTTGTTTTGAAAAATCCATACAAAGAAGCTTCAGGTAAATCCTTTGTAGTGTGCACAGACATCTTGCGAGCGTAAAAATAGGGTCGGCCGAGATCAAATTATTCACAGCTTGTGAAGTTCTAACGGAAATAACCGAGCCACCAAGTATATGATTGTATGCGTATACATGTGAAATACGGAGCGCTTGTGATTTATTATTCTATATAATTAGACACACACACGCACAGGCCTAGAATTAAGCTTGTTGCCCGAACGACAACATCATAACCAGTAGCAAATTTCGATTTAGCAGGAGACCGATTTTCGATCAAAAGAAAACCAGACCAAACAGTTTTCCCAGGTAATATCACCAGTTGCGGCACTTAGATTGTGAGTTTGGAACCCCATGTTACTTTTCAATCACATGACAGACATATCGTTCTGAGAAATAGTAGGTGTACTAACTAATTGTTTTCCACTGGTTGTTACTGTTATAGTTACTTGAGTTAGTTGCCATTGGGATAAATGTTTCTGTTCCCTGATTAGTCATCGATAAAATTCAGACAATTTAAAAGCATCTCATGGTTAACCGAGTCTTTCGCTTCTGTTACATTCCGAATAACAGTTGTGAAATGGTGTTTTTGGTTAGATTTGTCTTACCATTTGATAATTACAATGTCGTTTTTGCGCGCGCGCGCACACACACACACACACAGCGAAGCATCAAAGTTTCTCCATTTTTGTCCACTTTCTGGTTTATAATTTGCTAACAGCAGTTTCAGTTTGCACTATCCGACAAACGTTCTCAAATATGGTCTTACTGCAAATGTTTTCGGTGGATCTAGATCCGGTCTAAATTAGCAGGATGTCCTGCGAAATGGATAAACAAACCTAATGGAAGTCAATCACTTGCCGTCCACGCAAATGGTAGTGGCATCAATTGGAGTACTTGATACCAGAGCTAGAATTAATGACTGTGGCAGTGAAAGAGATAAGGTCGATATTGCAAAGCTTTATTTCTATTCAGCACGTGCAGAATCGCATGTGGATTGTCGCTCCAATAGCATGAGGAACAAAAATAGTTGTATGGACAAAAAGGATTAGACCAACGCAAACAAACAAGTTGATATTGCGTAACATGCAGGGCCGTATGGAACCATGAAAAAATGTGGATGAGTGTCATTGCATTAGCTAGCTAGCCGGGACGCATGGGCGTAGAACGGACGTCGCTACATCTGGCCCTCGTCACGTTCACACGTTTCTCTGAACATACGCAAGCGGGTGCGAACTGGCGTTAGTTGGATTCGTCCGAATCTGTTTCACGATAGACATGCTGAAAACGGACATTCAGTGTATTGCGCCAAGTTTCGGAACCCATCGAGAAGGTATACTCAGTTTTGGTTATTTCGGTAAACACTGTTATTATAGATCTGCCCATCACTCACTCATACACCGGCATTTCGTTGACAGATCAATCATTCCTCTTACTCCTCCATTGGTAAAACAATCAACGTTCTAGTCTAGTCATCACAAAACCTTTGTTATATGGGAACACGTGCAGTTATATGCGATCATTGGATCTAGTGTTATATTCGAATGCAGAAATCAGCAAGAAGAGAATACGTGTCTTTTCCTGATGATTTTTAGAGAGCAAAAGGAGTATCCTTACCGTTACAGTAATCATAGCAAGGAGAACACTATTTTTACAGCATTTCGTGGATAATTCCAGTTGTCATTCTCTGCAAAGGTAACTTTGTCATTAACCTGCGGCCATTTTAACAATGGGAATTAATCATCTTTGTAAAAATATAAATCATACAACGTCTGCTATCGGTAGTATGGGTCGAGGTTGTATGAGGAACAATTAACCATCAGGTAGCAAAGCCAAACTCATCATTGCTTGCCCAATAAAGCAATATGTATCGGTTGCATTCAGCTAGCTACAAATGGTCTAAAGTACTTTTTCACCCTAACCGAACTAGAACACGGCCCCATGAAGACCTCATTTAAGAAGTTCATTGTAGTCAGCAGACTTCTTGAGATGACTGTTAACAATTTACCTAAGTGTTAACACCAAAAGACAGACGATAGAAGAGTTCATTAGGAAATGTTGTACAAAACGATGCACACGGTATAACATTTGCACTAGTGATTAACGTGTAATTAGCATGTGATGTCTCTGTTTGCCACAAAAATACTCCTGTGAGCTTTCTCACAGATGAACTTCCTACTGGCATCTATCGTCGATTTTACTGAAGTCACAATGCACAATTTAACAAGAATCCCTGATGATTTTGTCCTATCATGTCACTTTGTAAACTGGCTGTAGTCCGCCAGTTGGAAGTGTACGATATCACAGATAAGTGACTTTTACCTGACCAAACTCCAGGCCGCTTTAAAAGCCACCGTTAAAGCGTCCGCCTTAGCTTCAAGACAATAAGTTCTTATTTATAATGATCCATACTAGGGGATTTCTCGAATAAATGCCTTGGTTTAGTTTTTTCCAAGAACTTCCATTAAATAATTAGGTAGAACTGATCCATCTGTAGAAAGAAATGTGGTCCGATAACGAATGACCAGTAAGTGATATCTCCGACTACTCTTCGATAGGAGGACTGCAACTTAGCTGATTGGGAGAACGTGATACAGATGCGTGGGCAATATCTATGTGTCGGTTCCAATCTTGCCCATATCGAAGACTTTTCAAAGCGGTACCCTTTTCACTCTTTCATTTTATAGTTACAAGCAAAACATCGACAATGATGCTAATTTTCATAGAACGAGCGTCATCATCGTTGAGTTCACCTTTTTATTCGTATTCTCTGGGAAACTTCTCGAAACTGGACATGAATCTATGGACAATTACGGTATGAATATTTTTTCAGTATGTTTTACTCCGAAAGATTGGCATGTCCTGTAAGTTAGTCTACTTATCTGTGGTTATTTTTTTCGTGGTCGTTTTTTCTTTGTCGAATTGAAAATCGATGTGATAGGACGAACTGTACAAAAAACTCCTTTTCCATCGTTGTCTTGTAACACGGTGTGCAAGTCAATTTGCAATAAATTCCATGAACTTATAAGGCAATCAATTTTCAGTGCCATTTTGTAAACGTCGCTTTAATTCAATGGTGCATTAAAACACTGTAAACAGCCCACTTTAAAGATGCTGGTAATCCCCTTCATTGTTCCTTGCATTAAGTCCAAATATCACAGTTTATACGTTAAATGTTAAAGTAAACATTTAGTTGCATTTGCTGGTCTGGTGACAAGGCATCTTTTTGGGTCAGCACGAAAAGTTTAACGAACTGAGTTCATTGGTTAGACACGCTTTGGATAGACGTGCCCAAAGCTTCGAACATCTAATTCGAGTATTGTAAAAGTAGTCATAGTTTCCGACCAGTAAAACAGACCACTGTACGAATCACCCGAAGAACAATAGGGATCCTGTCATGCAGTGATGCTGAACGAATGGATATCGCAACATGTCTGTTGCGTCTCAGACCTTATTTAAACATGATCCTCAAAATAAAACTTTGGTTTGTAAATTTTAAGAAGCAATTTTCTAGTCAACCCCAAGTCTGGACTCGGATATGTTTGGCTAGTACTTCGATGGCCCGGGTGGTATTGTATCCATAACTGTATGCCGCGTCTCAGACTGTGGTTTACGGTTTGATCATCCAAGTGAGAGTAAACGATCTAAGACGGACACAGCTACTCTAGAAATACTGAACATTTTTGTCTCCCAAGTGACTACAAACAGCTGGGCCTTAGCACCAGTCAAACGGGTTCCGCCAGTATGCCATATTTAGCCATTATTTATCTTCCTGTGATACAGTCATTATCGCAAATCGTATGTGCCATTCAACTCGAGTTCCCATTGTCCTTACGGATCATCGGGTATCGTTCGACAGAAAAAATATGAATTTCTGTGGGCACTGACTTGCTTAAGCGTTTTGACTAAAAATGATTGGTACGATTACGGAATAGAAATTGAGTCGTCTCAGAGATTGTTTTACCAGGGAGGGATGAATAAGTATATGATTTCAAATGCGCGGTAGTTGTTTTTTTGACGGTCGTGAATGACATCTTTGAGCATACTTAATTTGTACCTTCGCAACGATAAATAGCCGTACTACCGCAAAATCGAACTATTAAAATCAGAAACAATCAAGCATCATGACAATTCTGACCACCCATGAAACTATTAGAACCTTGCAAGTTCCGAACCTCTACTCGGTGGAAAATGAGGAAATTTGGAAAAATTCAAACGTGATAATAAAATGTGAAGTCCTTAGTCAAAACGGTTAATATCATATGTTTAAAACAGGTGAACTTGGAATCGGAATTTGATTTGCTGCATGTAGGCTAGATTTCAACTAAGCCGTCAGTTGCACTTTGAGGCACACGCACTTTGGCCGGGTCTGTTGCTGTGTCGTTTGTTTGTCTGTCGGCCGGTTTAAAGTTGAACTTCGCGAACCGATACTGGCTGCCACCAATCTGTGCATTGCGATCGGAACGGTTTAATTCAAGAATGCAACGTTGCCTTAGAGGACTTTTCAGACGACTATGTCTCCAGTTGTGTTCTTCTCAATTTCCTCAATCGTGAAACAGATCCAGCTATAAAAGTGGCGTTTACTAGTCACGTAGTCACGTGCAGCTTACCAGTCACTGTCGGAATCCATATACGTAATTGCTTCATGTAGGCTCTTCAATGAAAACTAAGAGAGTTTGTGGATGACGCGTTCCGTCTGAGGTTGATTTTGAAAATTTGAATGAGACTGACAAACAGGAAAAGACTTTTCGTCCACTCGATAATATAGAATGGTGAATGTTATCTAATGGGTCTGACCCTGAACTATGTAACAGCGACTGACCTAAGTAAACACTTCAGCCAACTTCAAAACAAAAAGAAGATAGGAATTCTTGTTTGACATATTGTTCTCAGATAAAAGTGTGGTTAAAGTACTGTTTCAAACACGAGTGAAATATAGAGATTGGCAGCTAAACCATAACTGGATGTGAGATTATCGAACCGGGAATCTGACAGATCAATCGATCCAAGAGTGCTAGCCTACCTTTGGGTTGTCAACAAGTCACACGTCTCAGACTCGTTTAATATTTCTTTCCGATCAAGCTATAGACTAAAATTCACTCTCATCATTAAAAATTAAGGCTGCATAAAAAAGAAAATCCGACTTAGTTACGGAGAAGGCACTAACGCATAGGGGAAAAAACTCATTTGAATTGTCGTAACCTTGGTGATAATCATCTCAAACATGATGGTATTAGTCCTTAGACAAGAAGTTCGTGAAACCACTTCCAACTGTGTCGATATATTCTACGCACACTGCACAAAGCCGTGACAGTCTGTTTACTCTGAATTTCAATTCCAGGAAAAGTTAGCAGGCGCTTCCAAGTCCGTTAGATGCCACAATTCGTATACTAAATTTTTGTAAATAAACAAAACATAAGTTGCTGGTACTTTTATTTATAGGAATAATGGCAATGGTGCAAACTTTCGCCGCATCTAAGACGTCAACCTAGTAATGCAAAGTGGAAGAATGCTCGTCCAATTTTGACATGATCAGCGTTTATTTTGCAGTCCCAGTATTTGACACCGATGCACCATCATCATATATCTTGTCTGACAGGTAGATAAAACAATTGTACGAATATCTTCACCGATACTGGGTACTTCTCTGATTGATGATATAAAACTATTCTTCATTACCCAATATTTAAACGAACGCGGATGAAGAAGTTTATCCATCTACGATGAATAATTTCAGCTTATCCTGATTAGCGTTCCACTTGAACATGATTAAACTCGAGTAAGTCTATTTTTGGATAATCTACCGTAAGCAAGCACCGAGAAAGTGAAGCTGCTGACTACTAGCTCCCAAATAGCCCATAGGTTAAAACTAAGAAGAAATCGCTTTTACATGCCTTTCCATCGATTGCCTTAATGCCAGATGGAAGGTGAAAAACTGACAACCGTCATGTGCGTTCTTTAATCGAAATCAGGAACATATGTCGCGCAGCGACTCAGGGAAACTCGTGCGACCCCATATTATTGGGCCGGTTTTTCTGGAGTGTCATTCGTCCATTAATGGGTGATTTTCCTCTGATTGAGGTCGCTGTCGACTAAGATCGATAAACGCAACATAGATAGCTCACATTTAATGTCTCATTTGCCCATGCAACCACACTTATCACGTTTATGTTTCCTTAGTTTTAGTGAATCACTGACGTGCCCACACATACGCGTATACACACACGTAATGTACACGACTGTTTCTACTCCGTAAGAAATTGGAGACGGCAGTGTTTAATGATGTCGTCGTGCATTTTTGGTGAGATTCTAAAGCGATATAACTAGGCAAAAGTTGAGTTCCCCAAATGTTGTCTGTTGAAAATCGGAGAGCCTCCAGTTATCTCCCTAAGTCGGAAGTTGCTTTGTTTTGACGAGCAATTTTCATGCCTCACAGCACTTACACTCCTCCAAACCCAAATTGCAATTTACATTCTGGTTTTGTTTTTGAAGCACTAATTTCCAACACGGTTGGGCTGGTTTATTCTGTGATCGTATAACAAAATCGTTCACACTCCACAAGATTCAAAAATAGAAACAAATTACACCCCGCATTAAACTGCTATTGTGTAACTAGGTTTATTTTGTTTTTGATTTCCAATTTTAGTTGATAGGCCTTTGGAGGAAAACCGGAGTGAATTGTCTTAGTCAATGAGAACAGTTGTTTGATAAAGTTTGCGAGATAACTTAACGTTTTTTGCTTGTAAACTCCGTTTATTTGCGAATTTTAGCTTTGCAGTTGATCCGCACGAACCTTGTGTCGTTTTTCCGATCATCGCAGTCGATTATTCAAATCAACTTTCAATTATTCGTTTTCCGAACGCTATTAACATTAAAATACGTTGTGTTGCTGTGCCGAAACTTCTCATGGATTCGCAACACTTTTCGCTAAACGTTCATGTGTTTTTTTGGATTGTTCGGACCGAGAACTTCGGGAATTTCGTTTGAATTGTAAAGGAGCCAACAAAATCAAGTTGTTCGATGGTGTGCGACGTTCGTTCAGCTTTCTATGAGCACAGTATGTGTAAAACAAAACCGAAGGCGGCTAACTGCTTGGCTACTTCAATTATCCGTTGAGGTAAATCAGACACTCTGGAAAACAAACCGTTTTCATTACCTGCTGATTGGAATTGCTCTGTGGGAATCAGTTTGTGCTCCCGCCTAAACTATTTTTGGTGAAAAGCATGTCCCGATATATCAGCCTTGACAACATTTTCATCCGTCAATTTTAGTCTCAGAGATTGATTTGTCAGAAGAAATACATTTTAACGGTTGGCTTTGTTGCGTCTTGCTTTTTCTTTCGTCTTGTACCGACTGTTTCCTCAGTTATTTCTAACGTTTCCTCTTGGGTTGATCGTTTTAACTTGACGAAATGCTATAATCTAAGCTGATAACAGAGGACGATTCAGGCACAACTCTACAATAACAGCACCACAGCAGAGGACAGGTGTGAATCTCATGATTTTCCGGTACAAAACGCAGGTATCCAAGTCAAACGCTGCGAATTTAAACCATGAAAACTGATTTGGAAATGATTATGTCATAGCCCATTTTTACGATTTTTAAGGCCTGCTAATCTATGTTTATTCCCTTCAGCAAGAGAATACCTAAGTACAGCTTCCAGCTCAACAAAGTCACGAACTTGGTGGATGCTTTAAGAATTCGCATATTTTTGGGGAGCGCTTAATTTCGGACTTTACGTACAAAATCGTATATTTGTGCAGGAAAGTGAGACAAATTAAATTTGGGAAATTAATTATTACAAACAAACACGTAGGTAACTGAATATACGGTTTTGCACGGCCGTGTCTCTGTGTCTGCATCTGGGCTATTCAATCACATTTTGGTTGACCAACAATTGCTTGTAGATCCTGCCAGAGCTTGGACAGCGAAGGGTTGTAGAACAAAACTGAATCAATGAGAAAGAACAGTAGCACAGCAGTTTGGATACAAGCCGGAATTTCGTGACAGGTGACAGAGACAGAGAGAAATAAACACTGGTTGGCGAATCTGAAATCGAGAAATTGGAGCAAGTGGGTTACATTTTGTTCAAACATAAGAACTTGTTTCAGAAAATGACCTTAGAATCACTGCTATTTTTGTAGGAACTTTTTTAAATTGGGTGAGAATATTTGCAGTACTAAATGCTGTTTCGGACGGTCACACCTCATTGTTTCAAATGTGTCAACGACGGTGAAAGGAAGCCGACGTACACGAGTCTTTGAGTTGTGGGAACCTCCATCAAGCTGCAAACGATGTCACCGCAGCATGTGGATCATCTATAAATTGCAGCTTGCTAACTGAACTGACGAACATGTGGTTTTTATTGGGCCACGTGACAACCGGCCTTATTTTCTTCCAATAAGTTTGACATGATTGGGCACAAATTTAAAGTTCCATCAGAGCTCTACCACAGTCTAACCAGTCCGTTTATATCGCATTCCCAGTCACGCTGTAGATCAACCTGGTTGGCAAGTAACATGAAATTTGGAAGAGTTTTGTTCGGTGAGTCTTACACTGTCGCTTTTCGTTACCCTTTTGTCTTATTGTTCCACTCTTCTTTGGATACCCCAAGTAAATGCTGTTGTTCTGAGATTGATGACACAAATTTTACAAAGTTTAGAAGGCGTACTCAGAAAGATGACAACCATGAAGACATTTTGGCGCAAAGAAAAAGTACACATACTTATAAAACAAGCGACAAGAAAGTACAAAATTAAAGAATTTCTGATTGTTGATGCTTATCATTTATGTCTGCTGTATGTTTTCCAGTCATATTATTTCAACATGTGGACAGTTTTTGCATTGTTTCCACCGGAGTTTGGCAACCCAACTATGTCATTCGGAAATCGTTGTTATGATAGCGCAAATTATTTTAGTCCAACGTTGTTCGTTTTCACGAAAGCATTAGGGTTAACTTTAAAATGGGAACTTCCAGCATTTGGACACCAGTGATTGTGCAGTGTAGTATGATAAGTGCATACAGCCTACTCGTTTACACTCTTCCCTTGATTAAGTTTTACCTCGGGGGTTCATGTTCATATGTGAATCAGCTCTGTCGTAAAATGTGTTACAGCTGAGAAAACGGACGGTATAATGGCCTGTTACATTCTACCCACAACAGAAATGTGCAATCGACGGTAATACAAATGGATGCATCCCATCCAGCAGTAATTTAGAACTTCATGCATGTAAAACGTTCTCAACGAAGTCTACTTGACCAGCAGTACTCACACGGGCAGCGTTATTAGTCTGCATTCATATTTGAGGTTAACCAACTCTTGCATAGATATTCACCCAAACAAACAATATGCCACTTTAACAACACTGTCACCAAAAGAGAAAAAATAATTCAAAACCTAGTTCTACAGGATTTTTTAAAGTATTATCGCATGGCTAAGAAATCACGGCCCTAAATCAAGCACCCCCAGTTGGTCTTCCTTGATTAAACCCAAATCCCACTTTTCCCCGTCAAGGAAAGTCGTGTCAGGTGAGCTCAAGCTAGACAAGACGTCTGGTTGATTGGTCTGATTCAGTTATTATAGTAAGATTTGTCCCATGTGCAGTCAGATTTTTTACGTGAGTCCTATGTCCTCGCTTCCATTTGCTACTTCTTTGATTGGCCAGCGTCCAATGCAGTCACAGAATTCCATTCCTGGTCATAACACTCCGCGGGTTGATCTTACCCGTATCACCCAGCTGATCATTGTTGTTTGCAGTAAAATTGATCTGGTCTTGTTAGATACGGCATTTCAAGCCAGAAGCCTGTTCGTTGTCGCTGTTCACCACCTTCCAGTCCTATTATGTCAGTCAACTCTTCCATTCTTGCTTTTGATAAGCCATAGTTTGAATTTCTCAGCATATCCTTGTATTTGGGTCTTTCCCAAGGGCGGAACTGAAGACAGGTGATTCGGCGTGATTTTTGTTCCGCATCGCCATCGGCAAATGACGACCTACAGGAAAATGTTATATCTGGGTGGCTATGAATTAAAAATGGAAATATTTCGGATCATGGGTTTATTCTAAGCAATCAACAACATTTTGAGAATATTCTGACTTGTCATGAGACTTGAAATGAATAAGGATAATCATATCTTTATCATTTACTTCCTTTGTTAATGAAATAACAATGTACATCATTTTTCAGGAAGGGGGCCGCGGACAACAAAGGGCTGCCAAGTGGGGAAGTTGGTCGTCGGGGGGAGGATTCGAACCCACGACGTTCACGTCCAAAAGCCACGACCATATCCGCTTGGGCACCGCCGGGCGAATTGAGTAACCTGTCTAGGACGGCGAATTAGCCCATTGCACTCTTTTCCAAAGGGTTTTGTGTTCAATCGCGGGCTGCCAACTGGCCAGTAAGCATTTTTCCAGTCTTCGAAATTTTTGGAGCAGAGCTTGATGGTTTCTTCCCAGTAATTCCTTGATCTGTACCGTGATTGTGAGAAGCACGCCATATCTTTGGGAACTGAACAGACCTCAACATGCAAGAGAGAGTACAACGTTCCGTAGCCATTCAAGGAACATGGGGATAGAAGCACTGTGGTCTTACACGCCACTAGTGGCGGCTAAAATCTTGGCATCATTATTTGCTTATTTGTTCGGGTTATGCAATTAACCATGAGTTTCTGAACAAATTCGATTGCAAGAGTCAAGTATTTCTTGCCTACAATTCTGACACTGCAGGAGCGAGAGAGATGTGTCATCGAAGTTTGAAGTGCTGTTGGAGTACTCCAAGGGCCCGATGACAAACCTCATTTTGCAGGGAGATTTCTGGTGAAGAGGATGAATTTCATCGTTTGCGTTGTTGCAACCACCTAGTTGGTGGTGGACCACATAGGGTCTTGGAGTGCACGTCAAAAGCCAGAATATTTTTTGCTAATTTGGGGCATGTCCGGAAATGAGGTTACAATCATTTTTTGATCGGATTTCCAGTGTTCACAGCAGTAGCAAGACTGTTATGTTCATAGTATTGCTAGAACAGTATGATAGAACTGCCATAACAGATGTGAGGCTATTTCCAGGGTACTGGGTCACAGGTGACCGTTGTTTAACTCTCATTTATGCTACTAGCTTGGGGTTCTCGGGATTCCTGTGCTCGATAGTTATGGGCAAAGCATAATACGAATGAAAGCCGCAGCCAATGGTATTCTCGTGCATTAAAGGTTACCTATTTCATGTATTTCTTTCATCTAATCACTCTATAGTTTTCCTCCACTTCTGATTGTTCATTTTTCTTTCGGTCGCTTGGGGCTGCACAGATGCAATAAAAGCCCTTTTAGTGCAACGCGCATTCTAATTGTAAATCAAACTAAACTTATGCAACTACTTTGCTTTAAGATGCTTTTGTTTATATTTCGGGACCACCAAATATAACACCAAAAAAATCCTTCCATATTGAATAAATGATTGCGGATGTCAGTCACCGAACAGTTTGTTGCGAAGTAATTAGTTCCTTGGCAGTAGACCGGTAGGATAGATCTGTCTTGGATAACGGTCTCGTTTTTGCACATATGTTGAAGAATGATATTTTAAAATTTTTCTGGAAATGTTTTCTAATCCACTGTTATCTTACAAAATCTTGTGTCAACTTTAACTACGCGTACCACCAACTGTAATTCATCAAAAATCTCCTTTGTTGATAATCTAAAAGTTCGAGTACTTGGAAGCTATATAACAAATTTATCCATACCTTTCCCTTATTACGCTTACCAACAAGCTGTAATGTGACTATTTAAACAGGGGTGACCTTGGTTTTCTAGGCAAACTCATCTGGACGGGGAAAATAAAACCCCACCGGAGCATGAGAATTTCAGAAATATTTTTCGGGAGGATCCAAAGCTGGGTAACATGCATCAATGATGATAAGATCGCTTTTCCAACAGAGACACTTATTTTAGCAAGTATTCTACTCACGACTACTTACATTCTTGTAAGCTTCAGATAATTACTTATCATTTGGAGTATTTTTCCTTAAGTGGGTTTGATAAACAGGTTTAATCACGAGCAGGGAGTTTTACGTCTAAGAAGGAACTTCAGTTATATCAAACATGACCTTGTGTCAAGATTATTTATGTGTGCTTTTTTAATCGCTTACCTTCGTAACGAGAATGAAACCAATGAAGGGCCTTCAAATTGACCGTATTTTAATTCATCTATGCTTTCTTTCATTTTTAGGATCTTCAATAAGTGGTGTACAAACAGGACTTCGGCGAACGCCAATCGACTGATCACGGAAGAAGACTGTTCGAATGTACAGCGGTAACCGAGGGCACTTTCGAATGTCTCTGCCAAATGTACAATCCCTGTCATCTTTGTGTCGAAAGACGATTAATGCATTGTTGGTTCTGTCTGTGTGCTTGATTTATGCCTTGGCGGACCAGAGCTGCTGTTAATTGGTGGCTCACCTACTTCAGACCTGTCGGTGCCTGGTACTGCCTAATCGTCCGTCCGAACTGTGAGTCTGTTGAACCTACTAACCGTGGTTATCGTGACACTGAAGTGATTAGCAAGAAACAGAAGAATCCTTTATTAGCAAAAAACCGAGATTGAGTAACTAAAACAAATCCTTGGTCAGTTTAAACTATTTTGCTTAAGCTGTTTCAGACTAAACAAGGTTTCCATTTACTTCATTCTAAACCAATATATTATGCCAAGACAGCATCTTTCACAGAGGAACTCAATCACATCCGAAAAAGATCATAGAATTACTTATACTGATGCTGAAGTCTTAATAACAAAAATTCTTTCTCCAGTCTGGACGCATACTATTGCCCATGTTTCAGGCACCATTGTCCCAATGCCGTCTAACAGTGTTTAAACACCGCAGACGCCTGTTGGTATGGAGTATGAATTAATCGCGTAACAAAACAAGAAATATAACTATCATGCGCAGTAACAGAAACTGCTGATCATCTTAATCCCGCTACTTGTAAGTTCTGTTGTGACCTGCAGTTCACTAAAAGGAAATTTTATGTCTCACGTTGAAAACATTTGGTAGTCACGCTATCCTAATGCAACTGGGTTACTTCCGGCCTGACTCAATTCGAGTTAACGCACACTTGGGTCCAGGGTATGCCTTATTAGAACAAGTGTGCCATTACTTCGAATTATATCCTGTGTAAAACATTTTTTCATATACTAACGTGGTAAGCTCATGAGCTACACATCAATGGATGTTTACTTAGAAATTCTAAAAACCTTGGAGCATGATGTAAAAGCAATTTCATACTGGAAATGCTGCACGTCAAATCAAAATGACTAGAAAATTACTCTCGGATTGCGGTGGGGCTATCTATTTCCACTGTTTATTGATGCCGGATTTTGAGAAATACGAGTGTCAAATTGGTATGAAGAAACTCAATTTTTTCTTCCTAATGGGATCGTACTGCTTCATGATTGAGGTATGTAAATGGTGGCTAAAATGGAATACCGCTTAAATTTGTAGCCTCGGTTGTCTCTATATAAATTCAAAGCTCCCATCCTCTTATTGGAAATATTTTCTAGTTCCCATTGAATGAAATGGGCACAATTCTCAGTAGTATGCTTCGCATACGGTTGGATGAACAAAATTTCCCCGGAAGCACACGACTGGTTTCGCGGTTACTGCTGCTCTTCAAGGTTTGCGTACACGGTATTATTCTTTCCAGTCATCCCTATGCTAGCGCACTCCTTTCTTAGTTTCGCACTAGAAACTCATTCAAATAGTTAGGGACGTAAATGGATGATAAGTCCATTTAAGAATCACCCCGTGATTCGTCGGAGAATCTTCGTAGGTCAGGCAAGGCTAAACTTCAAAAAGAGCGATAATAACCGCCAAACCGGTCATGTGCTACCGGGAGAAGTTTGTTCATGCATCCTTATGCGAACCATGCTACTGAGAAGAAAAATCAGTGCGTTCGGGCTTTGTGTTCCCTTTCTGAATGTCACCCTAGCTTGAGCGACGAAAATCCTCCGGCGAATCGCCATGTGATTCTTAGGTGAGCTTATCATCTAGTCACGCTCTCAACGATTCAAATGAGATTCCAGTGAGAAATGGGCACAACTCCAAATTTTTGTTTTCTTATGCTGCTGTCCGCTGAACTAGAAAGTGTCCATATATCGCATGTTGCGTGAATTTCGGCGGGATTTGTATATTTTTCTGTACTGTCAGAAAATACTCTTTCCCCAAGGTGTACTAAGCTAGTGGGGACGTACATTTTCTCTTGAATCAAAGGGGGTGTGCAACTTGAGTCGGGTCACTAACGAAGCGTGCAGAGCCTTAGGGTACATTGTTGAACCCTTCAAAATCAGTAACTCATCACGTCTAAGGACAGATCAAAAGTTTTGCAGTTTTGCTTTTGTATTCCTTGCTCTCATCCGGTAGCCCAATGTGTAGTTTGGTCGACAGACTAGGTGGAGGTTATTGTGATATGTGGGTGTGGTCAAAACTATTATAACAGAGGTTGATCGCTGTGCGAAACAAATGTGGTACAATCGGTCACACTTTGGAGTTCTTTGTCAAAACCTCTAATCAAATCGGTGGTACATATTGATGATAAAAAATATCTATAAATGGACACGGATTTAGCGAGTGCGTAAATTTGGTCAAACAATACTTTTATCTTCGCACTTTTCAATCTCTCATTAGCTGTTACTGAAATCAATTTCGTCAAACCCAATTCGTCTTCGTAGGCGATTTGGGGTTAGAAAAAAACTGTGTCGGAGATCGGACTATGTGACAAATGTCCGGAAAGTTATTAATTAAGAAAAATGTGCAAACCACATCATAAGAAAGCACCGATGTTCAGTTTAGGTGACTAAACTAATTTTGCTTAGCTCGATTCGCCATTGGGCTCCACTACACGAAATAGATTTGACAGTTCTGCGTCATATGTGACCTAGCCAATCTAGCGCAACCTAATATATGTAGACCGAAGCTCAGATAGGGAACTGTCGATGGTACTTGAAAGGTTTTGACCAGAGGCCTCTTTAATCTGAGTCACTAACATTTCGGTTATGGCCAAGAGAAGGCCCTAATCGGAATCAATCACTTTTCGCGCATCCGATCTATCCAACGATAGCCTAATGCTTGAGGTGGTCTCAGTAACAGAACGACTGAACGCCCCAAATAATTAGGCTAACTGATTCTAGCATTCAAAGCTGACTCGCGGTTTGGCCAGCGAGCGCAATCAAAAACTTTTGGCCCATATTGAGATACCAGCTAAAGTCCACATGCGCCGGCTTTCTTATTTTTAGCGCTCCATTAAGCACCAATTTTACACAACGAATCGTTATGCCATGGAAACAGGGAAAATTGCTAATTCATTGACTTCTGTAGCGGTTATTTGCATCAAGCATGGTGACAAATGTACTGCCCAGCGAGGTATGTCATGAAAAATAGTTAAAGGGAAAAGTGTGAGCATGGAATACAAAGCTGCACTGATCTAATTATGTTTGGCTCGCGAGCTTCTACCATTCGAATACAAGCATATAGTAGCCATTAGGCAATAATTCAACTAACGACAGTCAGCAAAGATTTAATGGTGAATATCACGTTCTTCGTTATTTTATTGAAAGTAACTGATGAACATGGGCTGTGCACTTTCCATTCCTGTTAACAGATTCGGAAGTTATTTAACAAAAAGATTCCCGCTTTCGATCGCAACCCCACTGTATATTTTAAAATAAACCTCTCCTACGGTTTATTGCAAAATTTTCTATATCAAATGACATGATCACTTTGCCTAACGGCTTTTAATATACGCTTAAATATTCGCTTTCAACTGGGAAACCTGGCTTGTTAACATCCGGTATTTTTTGGTTCATGGCTGGTAGTAGGTAATCAATCAAACGTCTCGGAAAGATGGAAAAAACGCTTTTCGCAGACTGGAATGAAAGAAAAATTTCCGTATTCATTTTGGTTTTACAAGGACATGCTAGGTTTGAAACAGATGTACTCTGTTCGTAAAATGTCAGTTGTTGTGATTTTTTAAACCGTATAAGGAGAAGAATAACAGTCATAGCGTTCGGATTTTGCCCCCGTTAGAATACCGTTCTATACCAAGTTTTGACGTTTGATTCATTTATTTTGGACGTGAATAACTTGGAGGTTCTTAGCTGTGTGCGTGTGTGTGTGGACAACATAAGTGTGCAGGAAATCGTGTGCTGTTGCGCCAGATGTACATTTTGTAAATTAAGAAAAATTATTGACATGAAGTTTGCGTGCGAATAGCTGCAGAACATTTCAAAAGTGTGATTAACCATTGATTAGGTTGAAAAGTGCGTTACCGGTGGGAAAGGAGTAACTCAAATGAAGAGCATGATAATGCCACATTAGTCCTTGTTTCATATTGAAATTCGCGGTTAAGTCCTGGGGTTTAATGTGGGCTGATTGGTCCACGATTGTTTGCAACGGAGAAGAAAGTATTGTTATCAATGCTGATCACAATTGGACAGTACAGACTGCCGTGATTTTGTTTGCTATTGCGGATTTCATGAGTATCATCGGCATGTGTGTGCTAAAAAGCTAAATAATCACCTACCCACATTTACGGTACTGGTAATTCTGCTCTAAAATAATCAATGTTATATTATACGATAGGTTTCGAAAAAAACATGTCCATTTCAGATTAAAATGCAGCTAGCACATCAATTTGACAGAGTTTGTTTTGTGATGCCACATGGAAAAGTGATCACACAAGTCTGCTTTTTCCTAGCCTTCATTGTTTAGCTCATTTTGATTTAGCTTTTCTAATTACTAAGCTGGTCCTCGGAAAGTAACGCAAATTTTCGAAAAAAACGAACGATGATTAGTGAGAGGACAGGTGTGAGTCGGCAATTTGGATTAACACAAAGGACTCTAACGATTCGATTTCAAGAAAGCCACTCATATCGGAATCAAACTGCATTAGATTTTTGTCTTAACAGCCGCATACAGGAATATCCTGAGTTCCAACCTGGTAAATCAAATGGACATGCATGAGCCAGTGCACCGATTATGACTACTCACGTGGTTGTCCTGATCCATCTTAGAAACAATATTGGCCAGGAGGAACAGTTTAGAGCTAAGCCGTCCTTTTACGAGCATGCACAACACACGACGCAATCATCCTAACCTAATTAGGCTTAGTGTCTCTTCGAACGACTGAACCGTCTATATTCTGACCTTAGGATTACTGACTGAATTCTCATGCGATGTTTCAACAATACTACGGACACATGGATGCACAAACTCCGACCGTCTTGTAGCGTGTGCTGTCCCCAAAGGTCATATGTCTGAGTCACATGGCAGAGCCGATATTTATACTGATGCACACACTCGGGATGTGGTCGATAGGAGAAGAGACATCAGTGCCACAGATGTTTCATATCAGTACAGGCAATTCGGACTTCTTCCTTATTCAAATAATTCTTGAGCCTGGTAGAATTTATCGGCTCCTCCTACCAACATCCTTGCCCGAACCAGCGAATTCAGAAGAACAGAGAAATTTTAAGATTTAAAAGTGATAAATCCAAACAAAACAGCTAGAAGTTCCTGCCTTTTACTGGTCTGAGAATTACCTGTAAATACCTGTAACTACTTAAAAACGCAGTTTACTGTTTCGACGAACGTCGTTACGCTTATCGTGAATAAATATACGGTCATAGATGCTGATTATTAAAATTAAAAACCCTCAACCTGTTCTATGCATGTATTTGCGATTCTTTTCAACCATTCGTTTTCATTGCCTTTTTGATAGTGAAAGCCGTGGTGAGAAATTCGTTTATTCCTTTCAACTGCTATGAAGAGGCAAAAGCAGGTTTCCAGCAGTTTGATATCGTTTTATGCAAAATTATTTGCTTAGTGAAGACTTTAAGAAGGCTAGAAATAAATCATGAAGTTCGCATGTCTAGATGTGTCATCATTTTTGAGGAACTGTCCATAGTAACTATGTGCTATGGGTAAAATTAATGACTTTTGGATCTCACTTCCTGGTCCACACAGGGATTGTCATGTGCCTGGGTACAAATGAGATAAGCTCATAACGGAGGCTGACAGAAATTTGTTGGTCTACATGTACGTAGCAATACATACTAAAATACATTACATTTTGTTCATTCTTGAATGTTCCGAAACTCTCGTGAACAACTGCCGAAAGTCACCGGGTTTCTGAAACTTTCCGATTCAGTTCAGCAACGAAATACATAACTACTTAGTTCGTGCTTGTACCACAACGATAAGTCGAGATATGGTAATAAGGAACGCGAACAAAATTTATCGCATATCGTTGCCTCTAACGAATTTGGCTTGCAGGCTGAGAACATTGATACTTGGTATCATTCTCCATTTCAAAAAACGTGTAAAATCATTCGGGATACCGCAGCATGTTTGATTCAGGTTGCTAATTTTTGTTGCAGTCACACATTCCACGGTATCACGAAATTCATTTTTGTGTGGTTAGGGAAAACCGTTTGATATTTTCCATTTGCAACTGCCCAAAATGACTTTGAAGTTATGTTAGGTGAAAGACAAGAAGTACTAAAGACTGTTATACCTATATATATATATTTTTGCACACGCGAATAAAATGCAGTTCGTTCAAATTTGCCTCACCCCCAAATCGTCTACCCACTTAGTTACACAGTTCCATTAGGGCAAATGCACATCATGAGAAGTGACGTTTGTTCGTCCTGTCGGACTGATATCCGGATACGCCCTTGTGTTGGACTACCATATGGCGCTACAAATCTTTGTGCAGGGCGTGGCAAGTTTATTCGTATTCCAGCCTGGCGCATTCATTTTCATTTCCTTTCAGGTTCGTTAATCTGAGGCCTTGCAGATTGCAGCGCGAATCGAATCTCAAATAGGAAAACTATTGATTTTTTTTTGAAAAACGGATCGGAACGACGTCGGGTCATAGAAAGTGTTCCGATAAAAATCAGAGTTTCATATTTTATTTTGCCTACGCCATTTTCATCATTTTATAGGGATTTTTCTGTGAAAACGGTTAACCAGACTAACTTCTCCTAAGTGACATAGGAAAAGCCTTGAAAGTTAGCTCTTATGTACCCAGGCAGTGCATACTATGTCTTCTCACCTACTTGCGGAACTAAGAACAAATATTCGCATGGTAAGCTCACAAAAATCTGCTCTTGGTAGTGTTAAATGAACGAGGTTCTTCCAATAAAGCAAGGTGTTTCGGATTTACGATCAACTGATCCGGAGCTAAAACAGTCAAAAATCAAGATGACATGTAACACTAAACAGATCATTCTTAGTGTGATTAAATGAACCAATATAATTGAAATAACTTTGAATAAAATGGTTTTCTAGAACACCGGAGTTTAATAAAGGTACAGCAACACATAATTAGACGAAAAGTTTTAGTAGCTAACGTGCAAACAAGAAATACCAGGATCCGTGTTGAGCAATTTTACTTCATCACCAGGTTTGGCTATTTCCTTAGCAAGGCTAAACCCAAAGCAATGTGCTTTTTAACCCCACTCACAAAGCTGATGACAGACTGTGAAAGACAGTCAGATACATTCAGTTCCGTACTTTAATAAGAATGCATGACTAAAAGCATTGTAGAATTCGCTGTGGACTGATCGTGCATGCAAAGACGTTATTTACGTTGCGCACATCAGCTCAACCACGAAGCGTGCAGATATGCAAAAAGGTTCTCGCGCAATCCCTAGGGACAGGTTTCTTATTCGTCTGCGTTTATTGTCCATCTTTGTGACGGTTTCAGTTTGCGGTATACGTCAGAAAGCCATATTTTTGAAATGACAAGTTTCTTCTCTTAAATCTTTTCCGATGGAGTCTCCGCTCTAGGCCTATTATTAAGAACGACCGTTAAGAAAGGAGCATTTGTGTCATTCACATAAATACTATCGCTCAATCGTTCACCAGAATTATTCAACCGGAAATCTACCAGAATCGTACACGATCCTGACATTTTCCGACAAATTATTGTGCCACGAAATATCGGTCCATCATTCGCTTTGTTCAGGCAACCCATTTGTATGTTAACAATCCAACAGTATGATGGAGAGAAAAAGCAGACAACTGAATTTGCAGACAGCGTGCCCAGTCCCTTATTTTCGGAAGCCGAGGGCCAACTAGACGTCGAGTGGAAATAACCTTTAAAGAAAATGCTGGAAGCAATGCTGTGTTTTTGATCCTCTAACTTTCGCGATATGTGCAACCAATAAGTTCTTTACTTTTCGATGCATTTTATATACCCTTTGACTGGAACAACCACAAAGTCGGTTGGCCGAAAGCTTTTGCACGACGTTTCAAAGATCGTTCACGAATGCAAACACAAATAATTTCCAGGAAGTTCACGGCTGACAGTACAAAAGGATAAACTGGCGACGATTTTGTGAAATAAATTGCTACCCGATTTAGGCTATGCACTGGTCTCTTTTTACAGGGAGTTGGTAATCTTGTTTGTCGCTTTAATTAGGAGCATTTCCTTGAAATGCTAGGTGGGATCCTTCGTGTACAGATTTAGTTAATTGTACCGTGTGGAATTCAAATGCTCTGCTATTACTTTTAAACCTCAACGTGGTTTGCGGTAAAAAAATGAAGGTTGAATCTATCGAAATTGTTTTATTGGCCGATAACATGAATTCTGGGTTATATGTGGTCAGCAGTCAGAATTTTAAACGAATAATGATGCAGATCAGTATTACATTTTCAAGTGCAATTTTCTTCCTAAATGAAAAGTCTGCTTTGAGGCCTGTTTGAAAATGTCTTTGGTGTTGGTTCGTCTGTTCGCTGTTACTTTCAACTTGTCAGTGGACCAGGAAACATTCAGCGTTTATAAGGGAAAAATTTGCATATCCGTTGACTGATGCAAATGGGCTCGAAGGAATTTACTTTAGATAATTACCTAAGTTTTCACACCACATTTCAATCCACTACGCTGTTTTTTTATATCAACAGTTATGGTGTTCTGCGCTCATTATTGTAAATGATTTTTCGAAAATACCGTTGACTGTGATGTCTGGTTGATGTGGTATTTTAACAGTCAGCTGTGACATTGCAATTCATTTTGGAGAGAACAAATACACGGGTGTTTTGTCTAAATTAAATTGCTTATTGTTCTGTCAGACAAAACACTGACAGCACTAAACTATACTACCTAAGATTGTTATACTTCGCATTCAATTCTGTCTAAATGTGAGCATTCGTCATCCTTGCGTATGATTTCTACGGGTTTCTCGCCGTAAATTGTCTGCCCCTAAGGGGTTGAACAGGATTTTTTCTCTTCTGCGAGTCAGTATTTATTCAGTTACGAAACCAGAATATTGCGAACCGGTTACCTTGTGGACAACTGATAAATCCATCCTTGATTTCAATGAGGATTTTAGACCTCGCCGAACTCAAGACGGTCAATTCGGAATGAAATATGTTTGACATAATAACGCTAATCTACCGATGACCTAGTTACCTCAAAATATGGCAAATGAAACATGAAAATCAATGCTATGAAATTACAGACGAAACGTCATTTCTTATTAGGACATTTTGTTCATCTCATCACGGTTAATTTAGGCTCTGACCAGTGTTTGACCTTATGAACTCGGCAAGTGCAAACTAATTATGAATAACTGTCACTGGAAAAGAAAAACCTTTCCTTCGTGATATATATATATCAGTTTGTAAATTTACCCTGGGAAAAATGGAAACGAAACTTATTCTTTCGCTTAAAAGAGCCTAAACGAACTGTATAAATAACACTCAAGAGATAGTTGCAATTTTTACCAAATGGTTTCTAAACAAATGGTTTTGTCTAACGCTTTATTTTCTCAATGGGATGATAGAATTCAATGCACAAAGAAATCTAAATATAAGCGTTCACAAATGATTTACTTGCATTAGACTGCTGTTCATGCAGCTGTCATTGAAGACATCATTGATCACTAGAAGCTGTCGTCAGCACGATCTGCGTTACTAATGTTCCAACTCGTTTCCTATCCCCGTTTGCCGGGAAAAGCGGCTGAACTAGCCATAATCATTTATTTTGGCCTGCAGTCACAGTTCGTTCCTGCGGGTCTGTTTAAATTTCTGAGACTCATCGTATGCCCTCCACCACCTGCTACTTTTTATCGCAAATTTGCTGTCCTCTAAAAGAGAGTGGTGACGAGTTATTCAGCGTGCATTTATTTGCAACTTATTACTGATCATCCCATATTACTACATTGTCTGCTTACATCGAACGGTAAAAATGCTAGAAAATGTATGGCACACCTTTCGCCAGCAATACGCGTGACTGTTTACGTTCTACGCAGTTGACGGGGTCAGCTTAGTCACCAATACTAAAAGGCCCACTGCCAGTTGCTAGCTCACTTTTAGGCACCGCGAAATCTTTTGGGAGCCTCGTTATAGAAACTAAACAACGGTACCTATTTGGATAAAAACTCCGTTCATTTCGCCGTGTAATAAAACACACCTGGACGGTCAGAGAGTTATATATAGATATGTGTCGATGTAATCATCCAGCCATAGAACTTTCCAGGAAGCAATTATCGCGAGTAGTTCACATCTAGAAGTAAGACTACAGGCCACCTCCAGACTAACGCTTTCGGAAGTACTAAGAATTGACTTGGAGATAATTATAATACTGGGAGCATTCACAAGGAAACAAGGCTGAAATTTCACTTAGTTGGCTGATTATCAGTTTCATGGCACGTGCAGCTTGACAGCACGTCATCGCATGTTCGGTGTGATGAAAAGGACTAAACAGGTGTTTGCAACAACACTTAAATGACCTTACAATTAATTTGTTAATCATTTAAGCACCTGTATTCAGTCAAAAGACGGTTTGACACTCTTAAATAAGTGACATTTTCATGAACAAAATTGGCAGTTAAGACGCCTAACTGAATACGTAGGCTCCATTTTTGTTCTTCTATTGCCATGTTTTTTTTATTTAGACTGTTTGAAATTGCATTGATTTCATGTGCGAATTAACTTTCACCCAAACTGGTGTTTTGCCTTCTTAGTTGCAGATGACTTTCTAAATGAAATCTACCTGCATTCTTAACAACTTGCTTTCGTGTTTCCTCAATTCGTTCCCAAGTGTTTCGCGTTGTTTTACAGTGAGGCAAACCAGTGGAAATCAGATGCTCGTTCCGCTATTGTACATTCTAACTTGGTTCTCTTGTAGACAGGCAATTTTTCCTATTATGAACTCACTTTCGCAAAATATCGAGAGTTGAAATGGATTTCCGTTTTAAGTAGGTGCGTGCAGTTCGGATTACCAGGCAATGAACTGGGACTTTCAGCTCAAACTTTATCAGGCTCATCAGTTCCGTTTGTGTAATTAATACTAACTTGTTAGTATGTGCACACATGCATGGTTAATGGCGTATCCATTGTCTTCTTCCAAAGATCAAAACTTCTGTGGCTGCATCGCACAGATTGCCACAATCAGCGGTCTGAAAGAAAATGCAGCATAAGAAATTCAACGAATAACGTTAGGCCCAATCAGCCAGGAGAAGAACCGACCAGTGGGTAGCGATCATTGAATACCAATATGAGCAACTGGATTTTGATTAAGATATTTTTTATCTGCTCTGCTTGGATTTTCTGGACATGTAAAGTCGGAAACGGAGGTAGTGGCAGCGAAACAGAATCGAATGACGGTTTGGGGCCAAAGTACACCAGACGTCGTCTTCCATTTTTACCGTTACGAAGGAATGCCTGAATACGTTTTTCGCAGCGACCAACATTTGTCTACAGTTCGATTCCACTCTGGGTTTTCTATCCGTCAGTTCCTTTATACTATCAAGTACTAAAGCTAACCGTCCCAAGGACTAAACAGATGGAGTAAATGCTCAACATTAATGACGGGAGGAACGTTGGACAGCGCTTGGGTAACGCCGTCGTGTAATAAAACAAAAATACTGATAATGGGCGTGCCTACCATGAATGTTTTCATGAGGCGGAAATGAGTATAACAAACGAAAATGTTCATGACTGTAAATTTTATAAAATGTTCAAAACGGTTGGTTGAAATCGAGAGCGGTGCCCAAAATGTATTCCAAGTTGACTCGGGGAACAGTATGGCAAAACTTACTCAAGACTAACCCTGGTAGGTGCCTTCATTCAGGACATTGGGACGACAATACAAGGAACTTCAGCATGGTGCAAAACGTAGTCGCTCACACTGCCAATTAAGGCTCGTTTAACAGCACCAAGTCCACGACAGCCCATCACAATCATCGTTGCACCGTACTGTTCCACCGCGCGTACAATACCATCGCCTGGACGAGACGCATTCATCACGGCGAAATCGTGAGGTATTCGTTTAGACTCGCACATGAAACCATAGTCGTTTCGTAGTTTATTTGTCTGGTCGATGCTGAAAATTTAAAAGTCCGCAAGAGAAGTCTGCATGTGAGAGGCATTCCAAATGTCCTCTTTGGAGAACTGTAGTCATCTGTATGAAAATCTCCGTTCATTTAATTTCCTAGACAACCAGAACTAACATCCGGACTTCGTTTATGCTGGCTTTTATATCTGAAAGGTTTATATAATTAGTAACCTTGGCTGTTTAATTCACAGAGAGCTACACAGTTGATGAGTGAAATGCGATGTCGAAAATAAATTGACATAGCACGTCTACCGGTTTCCAGGTTAAAGACTGGTCACTCCGGCGCGCACCCATGCTAGCTCCAGTTGCTGCATCCTGAATTTTCCCAGCATCTGGTCAATTGGTTTTTCTTAACGTGCATTGCAAATCTGGTACTGCTGTCAAACACAGATTATTTCCCGGCGAATTCTGTTGTTTCACCTGTTTCGTGGAATGTTAACAATACTCGTTTGTGGTTGTTTTTGTCACAAATGCTACACACGTACAAACATTTATCGAAATTTCGCAATCCGAATTTTCCCACATCTCTTGAAAATCAGATTTTGCCCTACCAGACTTAATTTGGACATCCACTTTACCATTCTTCATATTCTGCCTGAACGCTAGTTTGCACCTCCTGCATACTGTGGGTATGCGCTAACTACCCCTTAATCACTTTTCTGTATTCCTGATCGATCCTTCCTTTGAAGATTTCACCTTGAGGCCCAACAAGTTATATCTAGCATCTGAGTTACTGACAAAATTCTGTTACCATTTTCTGTAAACAGCACAAAATCACCGATTTGCAAACCCGAAACTTCGGCTTATTTGTCGTTGAAGGTTGTGTTGTAAAACTCAAATCAAGCTGCTGAACACACTAGACTTGATGTCTCGCCGGCTACTGCCAGTTCATTTAACCATACGTAGCGAAAATTTATCCCATGTATGACCTCAAGATCAGATGCAGCTAGTCACATAGGTACCCATAAACTTCTCCAAACTCTTCCTTTTTCAGGCAGTTTAGTCCTAGAGCAGCATTTTACATTTTGAAAGTGAGAAACATGCTAAATGTAATTGCATTCTCTTTCAGCAGTTGAAAAACCTACACTTTGCTCGGGTCCTCACTCAGAAGCCACTGATTGACTGTTTATGGCAGACCAGACAGTTTCCTGTCTGAAGAAATTATGCGGTGACAAAAGAGACGATATTATTTTTACTGGTACTAGCTTAAATGTTCTCCACAATTGTCTATTGCGGTTTCTGTTAAATTTTCCTTCTTCTCCTTGTTACATTCACACCACCAATGTTCTCTAGCTGATGTTAATGTTTATATGTATACATATGCATAGATGCATATACATGGATAAATGTATTGTGCTGTGGTTCGGGTACATTGCATTACTCCGACCCGAAAGTGTTTGGACGGTAGAAAAGTCTCGCCGTTTGCCAGAAGTGGGACAAATGTCCTCCAGACCAACCGCAAACAGGGAACTAGTTCATAGTAAATCACTTTAGACAACTGGTGTACTTTTGGCGAGTCATCACTACCAGAAGTGAATCCGATTAACAATGTGCAGAAAATGTTTTTTGACGATCATCGGCCTCAGTTGGTAATGATAATCGATTTGCAAGACACCCTTGCAGTTTCCAGTAAATAACGATGAAAAGATAAAGACAGTTAGAGTTTTGTCTACCGATCTATGCATGGATGCTACGTGTTCGTGTACACATGTTTTCAGTAAGGGAAACAGACAGAAGTGGACCGATTAAACGAGTTAGCGGTACGACAAAAGTGTGAATAAGTATAAAGTTATGCTATTTTGCATTGGTTACGAAAAATGTGTGCCTCCTGAGATACCGCCTTTCGAATAGCTGAAGAATGTTGTTTAAAACAATTGCACTCTGATTAAAACGGTTTCTCATGAACCGTTATTAATCAGCCGAATGTCCCGCTGCATTAACAGTTGCGTGTGGTGGGACAAAACGCACAAATGAGCCTGTAGACCCTCATGTTCAGGTTTAGCTACTTACGGTTTTTCGTTGCACAAACTCTGATTCTGCGCAAACAAGCTCCGATGCTTCTACCGGGACAATAAATACATAAAACCTTTTCCGCAACTGCGGCCACTTTTCTAAGTCACTATATTTTTTTTAGATCACTCATTGACGAGTAACCGTGATGGTTGAGGGACAGATCCAACTGCATCGAATCTGAGTCCATCACTTAACAGCTTGCGACCTGAACAATTCCAATGCTCGTAATCGGAATGCATATACATATATATATAAGTTTGTCACAAATCTGCTCTCTAGTTGCACTATGTGGGTCAGACACTGCCAGACTGTAGAAAGACGGCACCAGAAGCGAAGCACCTGCCAAATCCACGTTGGTGTAACGTTAACAGGTGCAAAAGGTTAAACTAAACTGAACGGGTAAATCGGAGGGGAACAACACAACACCAAGATTGATTTGCATTTGACTTAGCACATTGCCAGTCGACCTCGTCATACGACCTAAGTACAGAACGGTAGAGCATTTAGAAAGGTTAATCCAAAAAGAAATTAGAACGATTTCTTGATTGAGAATGAGAATAGGGAATATCAGTAAGCTATAGACGGGTTTTGTCTGAGAGCTTTTGGCAGAAGTTGTTTGAGCATGGTCCAATGGGATTGTCAATAATCATTGAGTTCAGTCCAATGCTGCGAATGAAGGAAATTCTACAGGTTACTACGGGGCGCAAATCCAGCTTTTCAAGATCTTGCTTTAGAAGATGACTAGCAGACAGAGGAACAGACAGGAACAACTAAGAGAACATGTCACTGAATATAGTTTGTGATGTCTGAACCTGCATCATTTCACAAAAGATAAAACTA
Organism: Fasciolopsis buskii; assembly: GCA_008360955.1. NCBI lineage: Eukaryota > Metazoa > Platyhelminthes > Trematoda > Plagiorchiida > Fasciolidae > Fasciolopsis > Fasciolopsis buskii. Next base: position 93,697 of record LUCM01001450.1, on the reverse strand, counting down.
TAATCACCATGGCCAGTTCATAAAACCGTGTGAAGCAACAGAGATTTCCGCTTTTTGTGATTCTCAAAACACTTGCTAGAGTCAACTATAGAAAACAATCGGTTATTAACAGTGTAGTCCTTAACAGCAGTTGCACAACTGAATGGGTTCAGGTTAAGACCATTGTGAGTGGACAAATTTTCCTTATTTGGGGGCTTCTCCTTTGGGTCATTGAAGGCTGCCTCGCTGCTGAATAATTCGCACAAAAAGACATCATCGGCATAATTTAAACCTGGAACTAAAAGGTACCAGTGAGCATGACAATGTAGGCAGGAAATTAGGACGAGGAAAAGATCGCTTGCAGCAAATCGCAGGTGCTCTTCAAGAACTTGGACACATTAACTAGCAAGACAAAGTGCTCTCTTACGAAAATAGTCGTCTAGCCATACAAACAGATTTTGTTGGCATTCAGCTGAATCTAATTTGTACGGTAGATAATATCTTGGAGCTGGGACTAAATTTTACAAGCAGTCAAGGAATGTACATCCGCTTTTAACTTATTGTTTGACTAAGCAGCCAAAAATTTCGTGATTCCAATATAGTTTTGATTTAACCTATCAAGCACCGAATTCAACATTCAATCTTTGTTCTTGCTAAACTTACTTTTTGACTGGTACGAATACCATTTGAACTCACTAATGCTGTTTCTCAAACTGAGCATTCTTAAAAAATCTATTTGGTTACGATAACAGGATTATTGTTTTCCTTCCCAAATGTTCATACCTGGCACCTAGACATGTCCAGTGAAAATGAATTATGGAAACTTGCTTAGCCCAATCCGTCATTCTTCGTTCTCTTATCACTCTTCGAGAGTTTATTTTTTAATTCCGGGTCCCACCCAGACTGGTGCATTGTGAATGACTATATTCCCCCAATTAGGACCAAGACAAACGTACTTGTTTGCTTCATTGAAAAAGCATGTGACTTTTATTGTGTACTTACATAAGTATTCACTTCAGCTTGGAGACAGGTAAGTAGTGTCACTTTTTTGTGATTTTTTAAACCCTAGTTAATATGGGTACAAATATTCATAAACAACCTTTTAGAGGTTTTGTAGAGAATGATCATATAATTCGTGTTTGTACAACGTGTCTATCTTAGGACAGGTGTTTACCTCATCTATAACCTATCTGTTAGATAAATCATGCGTTTGATCATGTTAGAGTGGAAAACAAACCATAATCACATTATTAGCCCGCGAAAATTGATTTTTTTTCTTATGTACTGTTAGACATTTGGCTCTAGATCTTTTCAAATAATTGACAACCTAAAAGTGGATAAATGATGGAGCCAAAATGTTCTCCGTGAAATCCGCGGAGTGCTTTCTTTTTCCTCTTTTAATGTGCTAGTATTTTGCTCTTCAGAGGTGATTCGTATGGCACCTGAGCTGTGTACAGATTTGCATTTCAGAGACACATATGTGCACACATGCATACAAATATACATGTCTTTTGTCAAAAATTAGTAGAATTACAAATGGTAGTTGTGGCTAGTTTTTTGAGTTATCAATATTGCAGCCATTGCTTAAATGATCACTTTCAATTGCTGTTTCGCCTGTTATTGGTATTCAAAATCTTGGATCTTTAGCTACAGTTGAGTCCATATAAATGGACTTAAAACGACACCGTTCTCGCTCTACAGATAGAACGTTCCTACTGTTTCACAGCTGTGACCATAAGTTTACAGTGATTCATATATAACGAGTTTGCCTCACGTGAGATTTTTTAGTCCATCAGTGTGACATGCAATAGTTCAAAAAAAGTTATTTTTATGCATCACGTCAGGAATAAAATGGAATTGTTTAACTTTTTCACTTTTAAATGTTCAATTATTTCATAAAAATATGATAAACCACATGGTTTTATGGATACTCCACTGAAATAAATCCATCATGTCATGTGAGTGGAAAGCTTCATTCAGCAGTTTAGTTTCACCTAGTGAGTGACATGCGCACCGATTGAATCTACCGCTGTATTCACAAATCAATTTGTCAACTAAACGTCAAGTCCGCTGCAATCCTAATCCCGAATAAAGATGATTTGTGATTTAAATGGACGAAATTCAGATTAGATTAGCATATTGTTTGCAACCACTGATTCGATTCAGAGAAGCTTAAGGTCACCAAGTAATGAATTCCTCTGCCCACAGGCTGTGTTCACCGTTAGGGCTGGCGTAGTTTGATCAACACAACCGCATTCCTGATGTGTGTGCCTATAGTTCGATCGGATACCGTAAAATCTGGCATTTGTTGCTTGCAAACCTTCAGACAGAAGAACAGAGACGGAAAATATAAATTCTTATTGACATTTTTTGCTCCAATACACGACGATACGCCAAACTTGATTTTACTCTTTGTAGTCATTTTGATACTAGCAAAATTTGCCCTTTTGTTCACCTGCGTCATTTGAGCTGTTTCAGCGGTAGCTTAGTGACTAAGTGAAAACAGAACAAAGTGTGGAAGGACAAATTATGAGAAGTAAGCAGTAATCTCTTTCCCTTACGCTCATGAAATATGACGTATCCAAACACCTTTGGTCAAAGTCTCTCCAGTTATCTAAAACTATCGACCGTCAGTCCAATAAGTTTGCTAATTGTTTGTCGAAATATCGTGATGGAATAAAGTGAACAAAAACGATTTAACTAATTTCCTCGGGTACTTCAGCAGCAAGGTTTAATAAGCAGATTATTAGCTGCTTGGGTCATTGCTTCTCTAGCTTTTTCTTCTTTACCAAATGCTTTTACCATGGCCATAGTTGGATCACCTAAAAGCTTACAAGTTGATACTGCCTACCAATAAGTCGAAAACACATTCCGCTCATATGGGTAAAGATGATTAGCTCCACAACCATAATCCTCTAATTGTGATTAATATGTTTAGTACGATGTTGTACACTTCACTGCTGCGACCTTTTAGTAAACATTTTCAAATGTAAATTCATACCAAATTTATCTATTTTGTTTGCCACAAGTACGTTCTACGCACCGGGTGGATATGGCTACCGATAGAAAAAACTATGAAAAGAAAGGCGGTTAAGCTCTCACTTCTCTTGGAGTGCTTTAGTCCAACTGTCGATTGGTATGCTCAGACCGGAGCTGACAGTCATTGTTGGAAGGTTGGGGGCCTCCAAACTATGGACGAAAATAACGTAGTCTCCAGGTTTGTAAACTTCTGTCAAGTACCATTCCACTGCGTGATTCGCATGAGTGCTGCCATCCACTGCCAGACAAACTCGTCGTTGGTTTGTACACTGTTTTGACACACTCATTTTTCAGTCACAACACCCGCTATGGGTTTAGTGTTCTAATGGACAATAAGCACCTGTTCGGTTTATATCAGGTGGTTGTAGACCACATGATTGGCCCGATGTCCTGATACCAGGCGTGTGCCCTGATTGGCCAGTTTCATTGGATTTTTGCCGTCTCGTTCGATCAACGCCGCCATCACGTGACATGCCAAAGACAGCCTTACGTACAACGCTTACTTTGCACTAAAGACGTGTGGACTGGTAGCAATTCACAAATCTAAAGTTTGTTTCCGTGTCACCACATTTCATGTTCCCGCATCCGGGAAAAATACCGAATCAATTATTAAAATGTGCCAGAGTGACCTGACTACTGACCTCAAAAATACGTCACGAAAAATCACTGTCTCGATTATTGTTCGCGTGACAGAAGAAATGTACCACTTCGACTGAGATATGTTTTGGTATTTTCAATTTTCGAATTCAATAAATAGAAACCACGGCAATTCAAATTCGACAATTTTGAAAATTTTTCGCAATGCACCTTGGTGAAGAATTAATGTGCGTTTTGGACATCAGCAGCGTGGCACCATCAAAATGCCTTCAATGACAATGCTACATGCCTCACGGTGTGGACGTTAAATAGGCTATTTTCAGACTGCCCAGACCGTAGGATTTCAAATCCGTTTGCCGCAAAACGGTCCGAAATCAGTTCAATATCTAGCAGGATCACCGTGGAAAGGCACTGCAGAAAAGTCTTAAAAGGTCAGTTAGCATTGCTGTGTCGTACCACTGAATTTTCCAAGTGGCACGCTGAATTGCGTTAGTGTAGGAACATTAGTTTTATGCCTTGATGATCCCTCTTTAGATGAAAGCTATAAGTGATCAGGATGTAAAACTTGAATTCCCTGTAGTTTATGAAAGTTTCGTTACAAATAAATAACGGTTGTTTTAATGTGATATCCAGATATTCCGTTGCTGTTATTTGTAGCAATATAGTCCTAATCACACTTTCTCGTAAAGAAATACTTTTCCATGCTTAGATCTAAAGAGGTTAGCCTCTTATATAACAATCAAGTGAGTTTTATAACGCTATTGTTGCAAACAACATCGCTCCGCTTTCAAAATTTTAGAATTGATTATTTGTCTAGAAATAAGCTGAATGCATTGCCATTGATTTTGATTTTAAATGGTTTCGAGATCCACAACTGAGACTCTGTTAAACATCATGGCTATAGTAAATTTTTGCTGCTATGCAGCTCAGAAACGTGGCATTATTGGACAAATTTGCAGAGCCTTCCGGTTTATGAGTACCGTTATCATCATAGCGTTGGCACTGCACAGTGGAAAAAATACTGTCTAACTCAGATGTAAGGCCCCAGGTACTGCTCCCTGGGATTCAGCCTTCAGTTGATATGTGGAATATAAATAAGTCAAGACGTTTGAGACGTTTTTCGAATGCTCAAATAATTACTGTTTCACTGTACGCTTTTTCTGAGTGCAGACAGTGGCTGGAAAATGGGTCGTGATAGTAAGCTGATAGGAGAGCAAGAAGGCAAGTCGACTGATTTGTGGAGGCTCATCTGGACTTCCATTTTGAGGTCCATGAGATCCCACTGCCCAAAGGAGATGGTTGGATATAGTAGTTTACATAGCTCATTGTCGCAGCAGGTGATGCTCCTCCATTTGTTCGAGTGGAGTGCCTTGAAGTTCCACTTTACTTATTTATCAGTCCGTTTATTCCCTTTTAATAAACGATTTTCCGAGGCAGCAAAAGAAGCCAGAGCACGTTACGATGCAGTTATTACTTATGAAATCTGAAAAAAATAATTGGATATACGGCACTTCTCCCAACTTTTATCTTCAACTAAATCACCAGTAAGCAGGTTTCCATCTCTTATCTCAATGGGGCATTTTTTTAGTTACTTATAGTTACGTGCGAGCACATTCTCAGTGCAATCACGGAACCGTGAAATAAAAATTGTTCGGAAATGGTACTTATTAAAACGTTGGACTAGTCCTGTCAGCATTGTGGTGCGATTATTGCTGAGAATAGCCACTTACCAAGACTTTCATTTCCGATACAAGGAAGCATGAAGTAACGACCCCAAAATCAAATAACATAGAGCGTAGGAAGTGATGCTTATCTCTTTAAGGCCATCCTCTAACATAACTGACTAGTTTTTCTTACGTTCCAGGGAAACGGACCTTTATTTATTCAACTTATCGAAAGGACATACTTGATAATGTTGTAATGTAAGGATAGAATCTCTTAAATGCTCACATTAAACGGAACGTGGCATCTTCATCTGTGTACTGCTTACCTGCTCATTTCCTTAACTTTTGCACTTAGTATCTTTAACACTCATTAAGATTTGCTATGACTACCATTTTGCCAGTCCGATTGACTGAGAACTCTGTCATATCAAATATCTGACTGGATTTATAGTCTCTCGATTCGCCCGTACCACCACTTTCGCTTGAGTTTTTTCGTCAGCAACAGAGTGAGTGACTATCGTCGTAACGTCGATGTGACAGAGAAATAAATTTTGGTGCTGAATGATTTTCCCCTAGTCAGCCGATGTAATTTGGAACCCCTTTTTCTCAAGTGCCTGAGTAGAAAATTTTGCGCAGATATTCAATTCTCCAAGAGTATGGGTAGGTCCAAAATTGCTCATGTTTGAGACTTGCATCGAATAGGATCAACTGTAAGTGTCCTCGCAAGACAGGTTCTACAAATAAGGTAGCTGACTGATAAATTTTGGAGATGACTCCATTCTGACAGAATAAAATTGCATAAAACCTTTTACGACAGTTAGTTGTGTACTGATAAAGCCTCATTGCAGAATCATTGTAGCTGCAAATAGCACAGTCAGAATCCTAACTGTTTGCAATCGATTTCTTTCATCAGCGCAGATTTTAAGAATTATAAATTGGTCTGTGAATATCAAGATTGAACGACATAAGTAGTGCATCGAAGAATCGATGCACCTTGAATTCGTTTTTATTGTGAATGGCTTCATGTTAAGTACAACGTTGTTGGTAGATGTAATTAGCCAACATTTCGACTACTGTGGGTATTCTCTCTCAAGGCAAGTTTTACAATCAAATAATGGAGGGAACGTTCAAATACCAACAAATATAAAGTCGACTCTGAGTATGCGTTTGTCGGTGTGCAGGTATACAGTGGATTGTTTGACCGGTGAGAGGTTAGTCACCTTCCAAATCATACGTCGCGGTAATAGCGACTTTAACAAGCATGGCGACCTTGGGAGTGTCTGTTTCTCAATGTTAGGGTTCTCCATGTCTCCTAAATCTCTGCCTCGTCATTCCGGTTGACGCATCTGGGATGAGCGCTTATCGCCAGAGCCTCGGCAGACGCATGTTCATTGCAGGTTCTGAATCCAAGTTGGAGTATTCTAGCGTTTTCATAATCTATGTTGTGCCCCTCCTGTATGGTATGCACAGCGATGGCTGAATCGCTGCTAAGTTCTGTCAGGGCTTCATTGTTCAAAGGTCTGCACGTTTCTTTCCTGCTGTGTTCTCTTGTCCGTATCTTCAATTTTTCTGCAAGTTTGTCAAACGTATTTTGCTGCGCACTCATTGCACCTGATTTTGTAGATGCACTCGTTTTGCTTGTGCACACCGATTTGACTTTTAGCCTTTGATAAGTGGCGTTTTAACGTATTATCCATCCCTAAAAGTATGGATGTTAAAGTCACTGAGGACCTTTTATTGCCTCCAAAGTGCCTGATCTGTACGGAATTCCGACTGAGACCGTATTCTTCTTTTCCTTCTTCGTCTTGGTTGCTGATATGCTAGTTTTCGTTTGCTTTCTTATGAGGCTCTCAATCAGCAGCGTAGATTGATGGAGTTCACAATGAAGTCAGAAGACACCAGTAGGGTTACCAGCTTCCTAGGTTGTCGGCTGAAAGTCAACGACCCCGAAAAATTCAATATCCGCATTCACCGAAAGCCCACGACTTCGGGTAAACATTTGAACTTCAGTTCAACTCATCTACACTACGTGAAACGTACATTTATTTCCTCGCTGGCCAACACAGTAGGACAGCTAAGCAGATATGACACCGAAATTAAAGAACTAAGGCATCCGCCTATTCAGTGATTACGATATCGGCTAATTTTGTGGCTAAATACGAATTTCGTGCACTGCTATGTTGCACATTTACTAAACGAAACAGAAGCATATTCACAAAATAGGCGATTATTATGTTAAAGTAATTAATTTTTTCCTAGTTGGTTGCCACATAAAAGTGGTTTTCTGGTCTTGAATTTTCGTTAGCTTAGCTAACCACTTTGTCACTCTACCTCCCCGGCTAATTAACGTGAATGCTTAGCTGATTTCGTCTGTCGCGCACAATTTAGTCTCTATGTCAGACAAAACTAAGTCCCGCAGATCCAGAACTGTTTGACCGGTTTATATCAACATTTAAACTTAGTAAGGCAAATAATTATGATAGTTTTGGTGGATAAAACCCGCGTTTTCTGCCCTCGACCCTGCCTAATGTGATCGCCAACTTACCAGTTCCCATTTGCTATGACACATGTGCAGGCTCAGCTAATTTCTCTGGCGAAATTGCTTATGACTGGCTGCGTGCAAGCCATACTTTGAAAGAAGCTACCAAACTTAATAATATTATCATTCTGTCCTAAATTAGATTCAGCTATTCCTCCGAACTGATGCATCAGTGAATGCTTACGTGTTTATCGATGTTTGGAGGACGAAAAAAACAAATAAAAATAAGAAAACGTCGTATTTCTTTACCCTATTGTTCTTTCAGTGCCAAGACTCCTAGGCTGTTGAAAACATTTTTACGTATTAAATACCTTTCACCTCTCTATTTATATCTCAAACAACGTACCAAACTTGGCAGTAAAACTGATGCCATTGCGTATGAACTGCGATGAAAGGTTGCTGACAAAAGGGTAACCGTGAAAAATTATTTGTTTTGAATAAACCATTCATTTCGGCCATGTGTATCGTAAACAGTTTGTTGTCCTTTGCTTTGTATATCACTGTCAGCACAATGCGCGCAAACGATCAACACAACCCATTTGTTTGAGAGAAAAGCGGTGAAACAAAACATTCACTCTGAGTTTTTCAAGCAAAAAATCGAAGAGAGCAGCAATGGGACTACACGAAGATGTCAACATCCGGCTGATTGATTCCACGTTGTTGTGCGATAAGAATAGCAAGTCTACAGCCCGTACCCGACAGTCGCAGTGACAAATGGTAATAAACGAAACCGGAACAAATAAACAAGGCCACACTCGCAGGTGACACGTAGCATGTGCACAAAATCAAGAAACGGAAACAGCAGTGAATCACTTTTTGAGAGACACGGTTTATTTGCCTCTAAATCACGTACGAATCCTTCCCTTCCCTTTATGGGTACGATTGACGGAAGCTGTTAGATCCTATATTTCCCGCTTTCAGCCGATTTTTGCCGACATAATCATTAAGGATAAACCGAATTTGGATTTTCCTTTTAATTCTGATAATTACGGTGGAACATTTTTTACTTAATCCCATTTTACACCTTAGTGGTTGCTTTACTGTAAGGATTTCTCAGGCTGCTTAGAAAGACTGGTGTCTTGTGGGCCACCATCTTTAAAATACCGGGTCATCTGAGTGTTTTTAAGGTGACTTACGTCCCGTTTAAAAGCTGGCTGACCTTTATTAAGTGTTCATCACTCGTAACCCGATGACACAGTCGGTACAATGACCCGTTTAATGTCAATTGCTGGTGGCCCCGGGCAATCACTGCTCCAAAATTTCTATCAGTTAACGAACTACTAAGTAGTTCTGGCTGCCCTGATCGACTTAGCGGTAGACTCGAACGTCATTCTCAGCCACAGTAAACCCTTTGCAGTCATAACGAATCCGCATGTCTCCAACGGACAGCCTAGTCACTCCAAAGCTAACTTTGAACTCTGAGCAAGACTTTTGGTTCAAATGAGTGAGAAACCCTGACTGACATCGCTGCGAAAGAAGGAGCTTTGAGTTCACTTATCACCAACAGTTTACATCCTAAATCCTCATCTACCCGTTAAAGAGTTTCAATCTTTCGCTTTTTAGCATATTTCCGCAATGGCTGACCCACAACCTCATTAGCAGTGACAATCTTCACGTTCACAAGATTTTGCCTGAACTATAAAATAAATATACAGTGTATAACTAAGCTGAAACCTTAACAGAGTCCCACTCATTCTACGCATTTCGTCTTTTAGGCTTTAAAATGTGACACCCATATCCTTTTGTCTTAAGTTCCCGCTATGAATGTAACCTAGTAGATCTACGGGTGAAAACGCGAAAACAGTTTCCTTCCACATGGATTATTGGACCTGTACCTTGAAATGAAGCGTCAGGTACTTATCTATGCTTTATTGCTCATTCTGCGTTTTTCCATCCCACGCTGGTTTGTCAACAATGTCTGCCAAGATTTTTCCATCCCACTTACTCCGTCGAGTCGGCAGCAAAAAATGTAACGCGTTTACCGTTTGCACGCATTATCTTCTCCTAAGACCAAGCCTGGGAATTTAGTTGTTGGATAGCAAAAGCATTTGGCATATTTTGTATACTAAAGTGCGTTCTTCATGCGTACATATTTACATCTTATTTCAGTTGTCTCGTGTTTGCGCAAATTTTGACCAGATAGATAGTGTCAGGGTATATAGAATAAATTTAGGCTGTTTAAGTCGAGACAGTTGCACTTTTTCGCCTATCAGTTGTCAATAAAATGCGTCATCACTTCTTTGGTAAGCAGAGCAGCATTTTTCGGTTTTCTGAAGAAAGTGTATTTTGTTCACACTCTTGATATGCATGTACTTTCGGTTGTTGCGGATTACCGACCAGGGGTGACAAATAATCAGTTTTCAGCCGTTGAAGTCGTTCAATCTGTAAGTAGTAATTCACGAAAAATAGTGTTTCCCTTTTGAGCAACATTATCAAGATGGGTAAAGAATTATATGAAACAATCTAATGTGAAATTTCAGTCGTGCAATGAAAATAACAATCTTGCAACATATCGTTCGGGGCACAAGATATACCCGGTCAAGGATCCGACCAGCTGAACATATTTGTAGTATTATTTGCTCAAATAATAACTAGTTGCCCCGGGTTTTCGAGGGAGAGAACATGACCACTAAAACAGTGAACAATCCAGTTACCATGGATGAATAGCGGCAAACTACCACGGATTAGCACAATCTCGATCTGTATTTCCTAAAAACTAGAAACCGGTCACTTTGGATTTTCCACCCAAGACAATTCGCGCTTGGGCCTGAGATCCTAGCAACAAATTTCACGAAATGCTGCTCAGTTGTTGTGGGTTTGTTCTTGTGGGTGCAGTATATATTGCCTCACAATTTGAAATTTCCTCATTAGACGCAGGCTTGTGCAGCAAGGTTCCAAAATGTTGCCATAAATAGGTTGCCAGAAAACTGCTTGCTTGGGTTGTGGATATTTATATGCCTATATTACCGGCAGTATCCCGGGTTACCGGTTGGTCACTCTTCGGTTCCTCAACGTGATATCTCTATCGACGCCTCATTCCCAGATATTGTAGAAAGGCGAAAAGAAGGTCCGTTAGATTATCATTTTCCTGTTCAGTCTGGCTTAAATGCTTTGCTGATATACAAGTTACATAGTTACTTTCTTTGGCTGCGTGGTTCATAATCCGTTATTTGATAATGTTCTATGTTGCCGTAGATCGAGGGCTCGATTCATCATCCATGCGGGTAGGATTAACAACATCATTTCGTCACTTTTGGCCTCAAAAAACCCACTGTCGATATAATTTTTACTCTAATCTATCAAGCCCAACCTAGGAAGTTACTGAATTTTAAATTATCGTGCGCATTCTTTAGGGAAAACCTCTGAGTTTTAAAAGAAAACCTGGTTGGAAATATTTTCTTAATTAACCACTAGTAATTTGTCTTCAATTGACTGATTATCTTAACAAAACTTGGATATCATCATCCCGGAACAGCGAATGAAACGAAGGCTAAATTTCTCAACTGAACTGGTTTTCAGAAGCAGTTGGATTAAATCCACACGTGTCTGCCCAATCGGACCTCAGATTTGACCACAAAAATTGGAATTCTTTGCAGATTGGCCAAGCAGAGCAATTGACTTTCCCTACTTACCGAGCTGTTGACCCAAACCAAAATTGTGAACCGGTGTTTTGTGTGTGACCGGAACGGCTGACCGATCATGGTGAAATGTCCACGCAATATAGTCTGTTTAATATAGTGAGTTTTAGTAACCCTAAATTATCGTATCCTATAGCTGAAGATTTCGACCGAATGGTTTATTGTTTTTGATTCAAAATAAACTCTGATTTATACAAAATTGTTAGTTCTACCAATTCCTTGTTAGTTATTCCAGCGTCGCAATGCAAGTTTATTTTAAGTCCTATGTGATTTTCGATGCCTTTATTGCAGATACTGAGGACGGAATTGATCGCGACATTTAACAGATGAGGAAGTCGAATTTTTTGGCATACTGCTAACCGGCGACCGTTCTTCTAGCTATGCACCTATCATCATTGCCCAGAATTGCTGCTTATCAAACAGACAATCGAGAAACAATTTTCTTCTTTTTCGCTGTCCCAAATAATCCCGTCGGAACTTCATTCGTCTGGATCAGGTAGGGTAGACTAAAACTACTGACTACTCGTCCACTTTCTACTTCATCCCGGGAATGGTGGACAGTGTGGAAAGAACGCTTTTATGTTTTGCTTTGGTTTAATTTGGGCGTCCACACAAACAGTATCAGCCTTTGGTGAATCTACTCTCCTAGTCAACGGGAACATTTAATCTAACTACCTTTGCAGGCACCTGTTCCTAATCCCACTCCCACACACAACCAAGGTTTCTGCATACATTTTTTCTATTTTCCCAGGTTATAGGAGAATTCTGCTGCTGAGGTCCTGACAACAAACGCTCGGGACCAAATATACACACATCGTTCCCTTCGTAGGGCCAAATTCTCCAACCAGCCTAATAAGATAAACGGCGGATGACTCTGCCCATCTAGTCGGAGTTGAGTCATTTCAGTTCACTTTTGGAGCTGACTAGACTCACTCGCTTATTCTGTTCCAGTGTTCGCGTTCCCCACTTATCTAGGCTTTCTAGTCGGACTTTCAGGGTGCTTTTTTAGAATTTCCACATCTTCAATTAGCAAGTTCTCTTGAGAAGGCTGCCTTGTGATGCTTTACATTGCATCGCTCCCGTCAGTCCCTCCATTATTATTAGTCATCTCGAAATTCTCTGCGTAATTGTTTCCTAATTTTGCTAATGCTTCTTTCCCGGTTGCTGCAAGACAACAGAGGGACATAAAGACATCGCAATACTTTGTCGATTCACTATGAACAGAACCAACGAACTTGGACTCGCGGAGATCCGGGACCGTGGTTGGATCTCAGGAATTATTTGCTTCACATCAGTGCTGCTGCATTTGAGCAGAAACATCAAATAAAAGAGGCCTTGGATCTGAAATAGTTGCATCAAGAACTGCCTAGTGATCATCGAATTCATTTGCTGTTTTGACAAAAGTAGATTATGCTGCAAATTGTACCCTTATCAGATTCAATTTATATAATGTCACTGGATATGCAATAACAGTTACTCTCTGGCTAACTGGTCTGACATTATGTCAAATGAAACAGATATGACTTGGTTCACAAACTGTTGAGTTGTTTGTTAAATCGAAAGATGTGCTTTTGCCGTTGTCAGTCCACTCTGTTTATACTTCTGTCGGATGGTGATATTGCTATTCAAATGTGGTTAGCATTCTTGCCGTTTCAACTAAGCTGGTAAAATCCTCAAGTAAGCTAAGTGGATGTATGCTTCACACAAGGGACTGTGTACAAATGAGTGAATTTCAGGTCGATACCACAGAGCACTGACAGGGTGTAACGTCAACCGTGTCCCTATACTGAAATACAGATTTGCACTATAAATGACTGGCTTAAAACGAGAACCAACCAACTTTGTTTAATATGGTCATAGGGCGGTAATATTTTTCTGGGAAGACCAGTTCATCAAGTAAATACCATACGTTTGCTCATAGTATTTCTAATGCTGTAAGCATTTTCTAACTGTTTAAGCGGGAGTTTTTTCGCTGTTCCGCTCTTCGGTATCATGATTCAGAGAAAATGAACAAATTTCGGACAAGCAAAGATTACGCAATATTTGCTTGATCACTGTCGATTTATCGGGACAGTCTTTGCTTATCGTGACATCTGAAATCCGCATGTAGCACGAAAGATTTCTTTTCTTGTTAACCAAACTTTGCTCTGAGTATCCAAGTATTCTATTACTTTCCTGTCCATCAGTGAACAGGTCACTGCGAGCAAGTTATACTTCACCAAAACCAATTGGAAATTGATTTTACTAGAATGTACGTGATACAGAAACACTGCTTTTCTCAACAACGTGCTAATAAAGAAGCTGTCAGAAGCCCTTGTGTTTTGCCCTTGTCATAACTTGCAAGCAAGAATATCATTGTGGATCAGCGCAAGTAAATCAGTAATTAAAGCTAAGTCGTTCGGAACTTCTTAGTTCACATTAGAATAACAATGTTTCTTGCAGTCAGAGGTGTCTACTGTTTTAAAACGGAAAACTAGAAAAGATTTCTGCTCTAATTCAGCCGCAAGCCCTAGACCGATTCTGTCTCGCAACAGCTATCTCCGGTTCTGACTAAACTTATCGAGACTTTAATCAAAATCCAGTTGCTCAATTTGGTATTCAATGATCAACACTCACTGGTCGATTCTTTTCCTGGCTGATTGGGCCTAACCTTCTTCGTTGAATTTCCCATACTGCGATTTCATTCATTACATTGATCGTCGCAATCTGTGCGATGCAGCCACAGAAGTTTTGATCTTTGGAAGAAGGTAATAGATATACCAAATCAAAATTCATTACCATTACACTTATCCTCTCATTAGCACCGTTGGTTCTTAAATGAATTGTTCAACTTGTGGCCTCCAGAATCATTCTGTTTGTCACTGACAGGCAAATAAAACAGCCTATATGTTACAATGTTAAGTATCTAATGTTATTTGTGTTGGAATAAGTAAGAATAAACCTGGTGCTCCACCGGGGAAGGACACAATTCTGCAGAGTGACAATCTTCTAAAGATCGTTTTTTTTAATTTCAGAGGCTCTCGGACAATAAAATGAAACATATCTCGGAGTGGGTAGAATGGGTTCAAACGGATGGACCGATTTTCGAGTGGAGTAATTATGACATTACTAACTGTCGTACAGCATCTGTGTCCACTGACTCGGCTTGCTATTGATTCATCTTTTTCAAGTTATTAATGAAGCAGTTTGATGGCACGTAACTTCGCATTGCTCAAGGCAGATCATGAAACCAGTAGGCCAACCTCTTATTTCGAACTCCAGAGGTAGTTAACCTACCAGTAACACATTGACTAATCGGAGACCTCGGCATAGACAGTATTTCAGGTATTCGTGGTTGCAACATATCCGTGAGAAATGCACGTCGTGCTCGTGGCTTTGCCTCTGCGGATCGCCCAAACAAACTCAATTAATAAAAATGGCATTGCGTGCTAGGTCATCCGTAATTCGTCAGCAGTCAAGCTCTGATCTTTACATTGCTCTAAAGGGTGACAACTGTGTACCGCAGTCCCTTAGGTTTAGATCCATTTGATTCAATTTCCTCACAGTGTAAGTTGCAATGTACTGAGGAACACCGAAGACTAAATTTTCTGATAATTCCTAAACCAAAATTATTTTACATGATTTAATTGAGAAACAACATATCGTGCAACGCTAACGGACTTCCAGGAACAGTCAAGTACGATTTTAGAAAATGGATCAAATCAGGTGAATATGGATCCGTGCGAGTTTGCAAAATTAATAATCTCTCAGGGTCCTGTGCGAGAGTCATCATCTTAGGATGAAGAGCCAACCTTCCAAAAAACTGGAAAATAATCGCTGCTTTTCTTACTAGTTTTCATGGATCAATCAGAAGATGGCCAATTTTCTGACTGTTAACTACTGATGATATTCTGTTGTTAACGAGTTGTCATCTGGTCACTCATCAGTTAGGCAAGATTGTAGTGAATCCTGTTCCCACTATTGGGCAAACAAAAACCAGGAAAATCCAAGAGGTAGCCTCAATTACACAAAACTAATTGAGAAGACCTTATGTGGTGATAACGTTTGCAATTAGCACACAAATTCTAATCTAATGGCCATGGTGTGTTAGATCCCGTCTGGGTTGGTTGGCAACGTTCAGTTCATTCCAGCTCAGTCTTTACAACCATTAACCTTGCTTCAATGTGCCGTGTTTTTAACTGATATTCGTAACGTTGTATACTCAGAGGAAAGAACGAGAACCAGAAGGGATGAGCCCTTATTATTTATGCAGAAGAAATTACGAAACTATATCACTTAGTGCTTGTATATTCAAGATGGAGCAATGGTCCACAGCTGAAGAGATCGCGGCACTCGAACCGAACATCATTTCTCTAGGGCCAAAGGTCAAGTCGTTGGACCATGCACTGGAATAGCGATGTTCGAAGGATTGAGTGACCGAACTGAAATGTGCAGAAACAGAAAAATATCGGCATGAGTCGAAGCCCGGTAGCCAACATCGACACTTGCATAGCTAAAACAATATGGCGTTTGACAGGAGAAGCACCCCAAACTCAAGGAAATATCTAGTTACTAGGTCAGAGTCTTTGGGAGGTCAGAGAGGAAGAACAACGACACCCGCAGATACTGAGAAACACCATCAACCGCACACATGCACTGATGATGTGATCTCGGTTGGTGGTGAAACGTATGGAATCTAAAGGCCAAGCTCAGTGATCAGATATTCAAGAAAAGTGAAAGGTCAGCTCTGAGGTTATGAGATTAATAACTAAGCAGAGGAGGGAAATTTTGAATTCAAGAAAGTCGTTGACTGGATTATTTAGCCACATCGCTCACGGCTCTCTTGCAGGCTCCATCTGGGAACTTAAACTGAAGTCTACTGGCTAATGTATTCATATCCTTTTGCTTTGTCGTCATGTAATTGCTATGATCCCTGTCTCAGACGCTGTATGCACCGGAGGAAAGCACATGCTGAGGCACACTTTTCGTGTGCCAGTCATCCTAATCTGCTTATGCTTCGCACTTCATTCAAACGGTGAACCTTTAAAAACAGTAAATTATGCGTAATCTTTTAGTTACTAAGTAAAGTCTCCCACCATGGCCTAGAAATATTGTGAGGGCAACAAAGTTCGAATACTGATAGACTTTACAGATCTTCAGCCTCAGTGGTAATGTTTCTGAGACACTACAGCAACAACCTTAATGCTGATGTGTAAACTTGAGCTTTGGTCGGCAACCATATATCACGACGCAGATGCTTTTATTTAGTTATTCGGGTTTTTGCATGCGAGAGGACGTTTTTTCGGGTATACGAGCGCTTGGTGAGACCTGACTTCACAAGTAACTAAATCTGTCAACTTCATGTAATTCTTCGCCCGTAAGAGCGAGGTTCGGCTCGAGACCATTTAGGTTCAGCAGGAGTAAGTTACTTTTCGGGGATGCAAAACTCATCTCAGACATGCCCGCTCTATAGCTCAGGTAGTCGAGAGGAATCTTCAGCTTAATTCACTCCTTCCTCTGTAGAAAAATGCTATCAGTATCGCAATTCTCATTTACTGATAGGACTGTTTTGGTATTATTGTCGATTATAGAGTTGAAAGTAAAGGATTAAAAATTCTATCGTACTGATCAACACATCTCGAAGTGAGCTTGGGTGGGAGAACACGGTAAGCAAGAACTCGGTCACAAGGACTTAAACGTAAATGGAAGGGTGAAGTTTATTTATTCACTGAGGAATAGCGCCAGGGACCTGTGCGATCGACCGAGTCAAACTCAGCTTCCAGATCAAGAAAAGAGAGATAATATGTGTTGCTGAGAGTATGCTTACCTTCTGAGATTTTTCACAAGGGAAATACTTGCTGAATACATTCTCGATCGAGTGAGGGCTAGCTTGATTCTTACGGTTACACATTCCGTGAGCACTAGATAATCGGCAGAGGCAATTCTTTCTAACCGTTTGG
Organism: Fasciolopsis buskii; assembly: GCA_008360955.1. Taxonomy (NCBI): domain Eukaryota; kingdom Metazoa; phylum Platyhelminthes; class Trematoda; order Plagiorchiida; family Fasciolidae; genus Fasciolopsis; species Fasciolopsis buskii. The sequence goes on along the minus strand of LUCM01001450.1, from coordinate 76,302 downwards.
ATGCGGTAAGTATCAAAGTAATTCTACCGTAGATTTCGCCTGAGGTGCGTTCACCTTTTGTAAATCCGTACAGCCACCAATTCAAAAAACGTTCCTAAATTTTCCCAAGAAACTAGTTAGGTCCGACTGGACCATTTCGCCGCCCTCCTCGAAAACAAATGAACAAGGCCTTTCTGGCCCAACAAGCTTCTGCTTTTGCAGAAATCGCATCTCCTTAGTGGACTCCCTTTCTGGTAATGGACTTTCATCTGTGTGCCTTGCTTTTTTGACGGTCAACTTTGAAAACCCATTGTTAAAATGGACCAAGTAAAAGACTCCTTAAAGCAATCTGCTGCCGTCGATGCTGTTGGCAGTGAACAAGTTAGCGATTGGATACCTTGATCACCTCGCTTACGGTTGGCATTCGTGAACCAGTAGGAGCTTTTCAGAAGCTTATCATTATAGCCCAATACACAGGATACGAGTGAATATTGGGAAACTACCAAAGAAACCTTCCACTCAGGAACAGTCCCCATAGTGGATGGCAGGTCCTGTGAGCCTCAGAAAATCTAGGTATCCTCGACTTCTGTTGCCCTGTTGGGAGCATGCAGCTCCGTTCCTCCGGATTCAACAGGTAATGAGACCAGCAAATCTCAGAGATGTCAGCTGATCAAGAGCCGGAGAAATGACAGTGCCTAATCATGGGTAAGGAAATGGAAACAGATACGGCTACTGATAATAACTGCAACCTTTACCGAATGAGTAGCAGTGCTGGATAACACCCGCATCTCTGTTTCTTGAGTGCAAAAGACTTGATAGACTTCATTTCTTCAATGCTTAGGTTCCCGTGGTATAAATCATGGATACATTCAGAGAATCGATTGATTTCGCTACCTATATGAAGTAGTCCACAGAAGTTAGTAACTGAATTATTTTTTACTTTTAAATGTTATGAGCCCTTGTTGAGTAATAGAGCCAATGCGAATTGCTCGGTATGAGCACCACTTTTGCCGTGTCAATGTGCTCAATGAAAAACTAAAATAAATTTCGCTCTGCATAAACATTTGGCTGCAACGGTGTGGGTCACTGTGACGCGCACTGCCAGTAATCAGAAATTGGTTAGCAAATTTTCGCAATTTCATTCTGATTCAATTCATCAGGAATCGCGGAGTTCGTTTCAAATGAATGTTTTGCGCAAATTAAAATTCATCAACAAAGTAATATGCCTGGTTTGCCGCCTAGATCTGCAAAGATGTGGTCATTTCTTATGCACATGATTTTTTCTTTTGATATATCAGTTTTCGTTGAGGTACTTTAAATTCTCACCTTTCCATTAGCCGCCAACATTTTTATTTATTTTGCTCTTGTATTTTCACTTTTTCACATTTTTTTTCTATTTATAAATCAAGACAAATTTGGCATAGATTAGTTATTAATCTCTATAGGAAGAAGTAAATCGATGGTGGAAGGATTCCAGCCTTGAACGACACCCGCACGCATCGCAAGTAACCACCCTCTTTATAAAAATATCTGGACCATTAATTTATAAAATACTTAAGTTTGTCTCATCGTGTTTTATACCTGTGGAATCAGAGCGCACATACAAATTTCTTACTTTTTAGTCTAACATTTTCACTCGCACCTTAGACCAATTTTTCGTCGCTCATATTATTCTTGTCCACACTAAGTCTGCATTTTAATTACTTTGTCTACTGGCATTTTTCACGAGAAAGTTGCCTTTAATTTGAATAGAAATTTTAATAACAATACGGTTAAACATCAAATTGGGAGTTTCTGCATTTATTCAGTATTGCTAACAGTCTGGGGAATTTCTCTCGTCTGCGAGACAAAGAATCTTTTTGTTAAACGGCTCCAAAGCTCAGAATGCATAAGTACGATAATATGCGCGTGCGTTACGCTCGTTTAGTGCACCAGTTTAAGTCTTGCTTGAACAGTCGCGTGTTTATTCTTCTGCGATTTCCGGGAAGAAATAAGTCGGCAAACTTTTCCGACCGTTTCATTCACATCGATGAGCAAACAATTATAGCTTCCCTAAACACCTCGGCTGCCTGGCAATGTGAATATTGCACAAAGTGCTATCAAATACGCTTCATTTAATCAACTAGATAGAATGTCTTAAAAGAATTTTAGATTTATTGGCCATCTGTAACTCAGGACGGTCGAGACAGGGTTTCCACTCATCAGTAGATCATGCCAATCAAAATGCAGACAGTTTGTTCATTTGTGTTCGGAAAATCACAACAAATCTTCCGCGTTCGAGTTTCCAGCCCATTCGGTTTGAAAGAACATTTGTGTTTGTCTTTCACTAAATGAAAATGCGTCCACATTTGTTCCATAAGTTACAATGACTTGATTGCTTTAAGAGTTTTTTAGACACCACTTCCGAGCTCCAGTGGAAGCATACCGGAATTTAAGAGATCAAAAAATTTGCATTACGGCTAGTTTCCAGCAACTGCAGCCGCGAACGTTTTGCTGTCTCCCCGTTAGCCAGCATGTTTCTCTTTTTCGTTGTCTTCTTGCAAAGGATTTGCACTTCCCGGTTGCCTAGCTGTGATTTTGAACCTCGTCAAACGTTATATCAAACGGCATCGACTAACTTTAACCTGGCCTACTGCATTTCAGAAACGGTGAACATTACTGAAGCTAGACTTTTCACAATGCTCTTTATAAATATTCTTTTTTTCTAGTGCATAAATATGTACGGTCTATCCGGATGCTTATGAATGAGGCATTTGCGTCTACCGTTGATCAGTGAGTAGAATCTTTGAAAACTCTTCCAGAAAATGAAATTGTTTATGGCTAATCCCGTTGCAACTTTTGAGTACCCCATGTTCAGATATGACTACTTATCCACCACTTAGACGTTTTTAGGGTGTTTTTAAGCCATTGGGTCTGATTACTTTGTTATTAACTGTGGAAATAAATTCACTCTTTTGCAACTCTAATTGAACAATGGTTTCAGATCAGCCACGCGATCAACAATGGACTACTCAGGAAATGGAAATTAAATTTGCATCATTATCGATTGTCGAAATAGCAAACAGACAGTATTCATATACTTGGGAAATAAAAGATCCCAGTACCCTCTACCAGCTACCCAGGTCATTCTCAACGACGAATTACTTGTTTGTAAATTTCGTCAAACCAAGAGACCGTCTTCGGTACTGATCTAATGAAAACTGGTTATCTGAGTCTCTGAAGTCACATTCAGTAGTCATGTTAGAAGACGGAACTTGAGTGCAAGCTGTAAGAAATATCACAATGGCAAAAAATGTTAGCAAATGAACTTACCAGTTTGACATAAATTCTAAATGCATTAAAACAGGGATAAATTTGAACATTTCATGCTTTAATTTAACTCCCACTTTGCGAACGGAATAAAATTCACCGGTTTTTCTTTAATAACGGCAAATCCATTCGAGAATCTGACTGAATGACCATCTATTCCGCAAAACAATGTGTAACAAGAGAGATTATTCACAAACTGTAGACATACTATTCGTATAGTATAGGAGGATGCCGTTAACAAATGGGAACCGGAGTTGGGATTGTTCCTGTTGGACGTCTATTTCAGACAATCCAATGGAGTTCACTTCCTGCCGCTAGCACATCGTCTTTACCATTCGTCGGTTCGATGCGAGTGTACCAGTTAGAACAGGCATCTTTCGCCAATATCATTCCTTGATAAATTTACTCAAAACTGTTTAGAATTCCAGCTACTTCGTCACCTAAATTGGCATTTTTCTTTCGTTCTTTTCTAATTGCCACTTGCGAGAAATGTACTCCTACACCGCTCATATGGTCTTATGACGACAAATTGCGTTTTGCCAAAAAGGGAAATAGGGCGCTGTTTTGCGAAATTATGAAGAACATTTCCGGTTGCATTTGTTCACTGCAACAACGCTGTCCATGTTTTATTGATCGTGAATACCATTGTTGTTAGCGTTACTAGCAACTGGTTTCACTAAATGGCGAAACAAATAGCCCAGTACCGCTAACGCGATTCGAAAAAGGAGGAAGTAGCCGGTTTATGGATGGTGACTCCGAAGGCTATTTTAGTACTACTAATTTGTACTGTCAGCGGGTGAGCCCGTGAGACAGATGTAAAGTTTTTAATCTACAGCGATGAAAAAGTAAATTCCCGCAATCAGAAGCTTAGTATTGTTCAGACGATCATCCCGGGATTTTTCCGGGTTACACGATTCAATGTAAGAACGGCGTCATCATCACGTTTTTGAACCATAAATTCAAGGTCCATTGAAGACCACTGGCTCTTCATAGACTAAATGTTCGCTCCAAATTATAGAAATATCTATTTTATAGGGGCAAATTTGCAAACTACGGTCAAACAAATAAATTCATTGGGTATTAAGGTTGCCTCATAATAGTTGTCAACTTCTAAGTTGATATAGTCAATTACAAATATGTCGTTACTCCTGCTTTGTGTAAATCCATGTTTTTGCTCACTGTTTTTATGATGAGCAAATTTAACAACCGTAGCGCAGTTAAGATAGATAGTACTTAATTTATCTCTCTTCAGCGTTATTGATTTGCCTTCTGTCAGACTTAGGTGATAAAATGATTTTGAGCAAATATATTAAACAGTCAGCCCTCACATTATCGATCCATTTATTTTTGGTTTCTAGTCTTACGAAGGCACAGCTTGCAATGGTCTGCCTTTTGCCCATAGCTTTTTATTCTCCCTTTCATTTACAACAAGTTGTGTTCTGAAAACTAATTCACATATACGGAAGGACTGTTCAGTCTCTCGGTGGCTTGTGTGTTCGATCACGTGAACCACAAACTACATCTGAAGTTTTATTGAAACTTTGTCCTAAGTTACTAAGATTAAAACAGTTAAAAATAGCTGGACAAGATGGCTACTTTTCATCTTTATTTTATATGACGCAAATTCTCTGGTGCATAAATCGCGAATGACTTTTATCGCGTAGATAGGTACTTGTGATGGGGAACCGCTTGTCAGAATACATTTCAAATACAGTTATGTAATAATGTTCTAAACGACCATACCTAATCATTTCAGGCCACAATTTTAAACAGTTTTTTGTCATTTTGGCCCAGAGTACTTGACAATTATGCAAGGGATGGTCGCCTGAATGCCACATTAAATAAGTGAATTCATGTCAACGGCTGATGACTTCACGTTGGGAAATCGTCATGTGATAAGCTAGGTCACGTGGATGTCAACGGGGACCATCAATTACGAAAAGACATATATATACATACATATATATATATTTACTTTTCTCGACATGCTTAAAATGCAAAATCATTTTTTCTGGATCTTCTTCTAGCAAGAGTATTCCCATAGGCTTTTGTAACTGTCGACCCTTGTTCAAATAACTCTCACTTAGGTAATCCGTCATCTATTTACGCTAGTTTGCACAGCAATCTACCATAACCGAGATGTACCAGAGCGATCAAATTATATTTGGCTGCTTAGTGCAGTTATGTTCTCATCATCAGTGAAACTGCGGTTCGTTGAGCGTTATTTTCAATAATTCCCGGAGATAAACAATGGTCGGTAGTTTTCATGGTAAGTCAAATTGGATTCCTTCGGGGATCTGTGAGAACCAATCTGAGAGTTGGCCGCCATGTCTTCTTGAAATATCGTTCGGTTCTTAAGTGGTTAAAGTAAGTAAGATAAAAAAATGAAAATGACTGTTTTTGCAGATCGTTGACCACAAAGTTTATCGGTTTCCGTTACCAAGAGTCAACGGTTATGGAACACACTTCTATTTACACTCTCATTATTCTGTAAAATGCTTATGATAGGATCCCATAACTTGTTTTATTCCAAGGGATGCAGTCAAAAGAAGCCAAACTTTTTTCTGTTACCCAGTAGCCGTCATCCGATAAAAACTGTTGTGCACATTTTGTCAACAGCTTCAGTCTGAACGCTTGGCATGTCAAGCAGCCACCCATTTTTGGTTTTGTGAAAACCTGAACTTAGCTATCTGTTCGCATACACTTCACCGATATGCCCATACGATAGGAGATAGTGATGAAATGCAACGCTAAATTTATCCGTCAAGCTAGAATTACTTTTCTGGTGGCCTGAGATCTATTCTGACCAGACACATTTTCTCTCAAACCATGTTTTAACGACCTTCTCGGATTGGGGCGATAGAGTCATAAGATTTTTCGTACTCATTAACTTGGATTAATTAATTCTTCTTTTTTCACAGTTCACTAAGAGGGTCACGTCAGCTGTATTTATTAACCTGCCTCGGTAACCCCCTTTTTATTTTACGGCAAGTGTAAGTGAGTGATGGAAATCGATAGTAATCTTAGAAGAATGGACCTACAATAGTACCAATTTGAGTCGTGAACGGGGAGAGGATTGACAGCTAGCTAAAATGATGTCTTGCTCAAATAACATTGCAGCATAATTTAAAGAATACTCCCTGGAAGTTGACAAATATTCATGCAGTTTTCCTGCAGACCGTTTTGTCAGAATTCCTCATACTGAGGCAGCATGCTTTTTGATAGTAGTTTTCACCGGAAATTTCACTGACGTAGGTTAGAAGCTTAAAATTGTTTTAGCAACTTCAGCACATTAACTCTGTCATTGGTTTTGATGTCTTCAGAAAAAGCAGAAAGGTTATTAAATTCGGAATTGGAAGCTAAATTGCACAAACGTTACTAAATCTGCTAAGACTAGTTGATCTAGGGTCTTAGGCCTACTTCCTTGCACACAAGTTGCTCGCATTTGTAAGATTGTTTCATAACATCAACGGGAAGCCCATGGTTTCCCATTAGAGGATGCCATATGCCCAAGAGTATTTAAAAAGTTCAACTTAGAGTAAATTGTTCACAATCTATAGATGTTTCATTTCTGCTAATGTTGAGATGCGGAAATAGCCGCCTGACTTCGCCAGCGTAATATTTGCTCTATTGGTTCTCTATAAGTTAGTAGCATTTAGCTTTAAATCGGGCTAACCGGGTAAGAAATTCTTGTCATTTTTGGTCACCATAGTAAGAGTGCAATAGATTGAAACACTCTGAGTTAATTGTTAAGAGGGGTCTTAAGAAAACGGCTTATTTCGAGAGAGTTTTCTTGGACGATGGAGGGAACTAAATAAAATCATTTGTTGAGTCCGTACATTTCTCACAGCCCATTTAGTTTGCATGGAGTATAATTCATGCGGAAGAAAAGACGTAAATAACTTTAGATATGATTAGAAAACAGTATCCTCCAAAAAAAAGTGTTGACTTATTCTGGTGTATCTCATTTTATACGGTGCACCGGTCTGCGAAGATGTTTCTTTTCAGTAACCCTAGCCACTGATTGATATGCAACAACCAGTCCCCCAGGGGATTACGAGTTGTAGTGCACGATTTCTCCAGCTAAACATTCAGTAACGAAGAGCGCAAATCAAAATCAAATTTTGGTTTGACATATTCTGCTTCGCTGTTTCATATATAGTATCTGTATCAAATCCTGGACAAAACTAACTATAGCCCAAATCAGAGTACAGTTTCGTGCACAAAAGTTGCTCTCATTAAGATAAAGAACAGCTTTTCTGAATGGAAGCGGAAATGACAACTAAACCGGTTAGCATCGTCAGGTAGTCAGTGTGATGATATCATACCAGAAAACGCCTTTGTAAGCTGTTGCGTGACTGGCGTCAAGAAGAATGTGTTCAAATATCAAATAAGGCTATTAGTTCATTTTTCATTTCCGTCCATTAAAAAGGGCAAATATAACTGTCCTTCACACGGAAAGCCAACATCTCTCCGGGCTTCAGCAATCTCACCGGGCGACAAGAAAGTCATTGGCTGTTAGATAATCAGTTTCTTAGAACCCAAATAATTAATTTTCACTGAGAAAACATGGTAGTCTTTTTTTAACTATGAAGCAGCTCTATAAGCCACCGCCGCGGTGGAGTCTTTCCTTGATTTTAGACGAAATTTATACTTTGTATTAAGGTTTATTCCAGTTTCACGTCACCAGAGAATCGGCGTTTTCTAGATTGATATCGCCATGACTGATCATCGATAAATGCCGTATGATAACTTCGTCAAAGTTGAAGTGAAGTCACTGTCTCACCGAAGGCGACTTCCAATCAACATTCCGTGCATTCTGATGCTTCGTTGAAAAACCGCTTACTTGATGACTTTGAATTTGAAAACCACTCTATGAATTAACCCCATTCGATAGCTAGAATGTCCTTCCTGATGCATGGTTATTATATTGATTTAACTGCCTGCTTAACGCTTGAGTGCAATGGGAGAATCATGCGTCATATCTACCAGAGCGGAAGAGGACTGAAGTGGAACAGTCCCACACATGTTCCCAGTAGGTTTCAGATGAAGTGTCAAACTGAGCCAGAACAAGTTACCACCAAAACGTATGGTCAGGTACCAATGAATGGCTACCAAATCTCCAAATTTTCAAATTTTTGACAATCACCGGTACTGACTTTTCGGAAATATTAACTGGATTCAACTTTAGATTCTTTTTACAATAACAGACTGGGCCGTTCTCGCGCCAACGGCTTACAGTGAGCATCGTGAAAGCAGATCACCCCATAACGTTTCTGTCTCCAGACACTATAAAATGTGCCTTTGCAATTCGCCCCATTTCTTGTTCGACGGAACAACACACTTCTTTCCAAAGATTAATTAAATTCCTTTATTTTAAACTTCCTTCATTAATAAAATAACAATGTACATTATTTTTCAGGACGGGGTCACAGCCAACACAGGGCTGCCTAGTAGGGAAGTTGACCAGCCGTGGGGGGAATCAAACCCTCAACCTTCACATCCGGACGCCACAACCTTATCTGCTTGGTCACTGCTGGCTTTTCAGCACCAGACCCTTGCCAGCTAAATCCTTAACATGTGCGGCAGGTCTTTGAAAACAGCCAGTATTTGGATAGCCTAATCCACTCCATTAATCACCTTGGACTGTATAATTGCCTTTCCGTGCAAGCCAAGGGTCACTGAATGACGTCCCGCCAGTTTTAGTCCCGGAATAATTCCAACCTGAGATGGTAGAGCAGTAGTATAGGACAGACCTAATTAGGGATGTGCATTTCTTGTGAGTGTTCTTCCTTCTAGTTCCAAAAGTTGGTTTTGGAGTACCAAGTGTGGGCGAGCTATCCACTTTCATTCATTTTTAAAGATTACGAAGATGTAACACTGAATTTAGTTTAATATTCTTGCCAACGACATTATTCTTTTGCTTCGGTGGATGCATCTTCCTTTATTTTTTGATATTTACGAATGGTACCTTAATATTTGGTCTCTTTTATTAGAAGATATATTCAATAATTCATTATTTCTTGCCTTTAATTTTTTCGAAGTTTTGATGAATAGTCCCGATGTTCTGAAATGTAGATCGCTGTGGTTATGTGGGTGTGGAACAGTTCCAATTTACCGCCCATATAAACCATCTAATCTTTTTAGAAATCCTGCACACTTGCCATTAACATTTTACAGTTAGCATATTCATGGCTTGTGAACAAGTGGTTTTTGATTTACGGTTTACTAGACTTGTAAAGAACGATCTTGCTGTCTGGTACACTGTATTTTAGGATTCTGAACTAACTCTGGTAAATCTAATTGGATTGTTCTCCAGTTAGCGAATAACTCACCAATCAAGCACCAGATTTTCAAGTTAATGGAAATGGGCAAAACATCCACGTGCACTTGAAACAAAATGTGTGCTTAATAGGCCTATAACCAAGCTTGCATCTGTAAAGCAGTCTGAGTTATGAGGCACCAGTGCCAGATACGAGATTATCCTAACTCATCTGCGTAAGCTGTCTCGGAACGGGACGAAAATATATGTCACGGGCTGAAATCGATTTTTCCTAGGGGCTATTCTAAACATTAAAATCGTGAAAAGCCACTGCTGTACTCATTTCCTTATGACCAGTTTAACCCGATCAACCGGAATACTTCGCCTTAGTAAGGTTTCCAGTTTCAACGCCAGCCGTCTTGTGCTAACCTCTGGCCTGCCATGTGCTTCAAGGCTTTAAAACCGATGTGCATGAAACAATCATAGGCAGCTTCCTCAGCAGATGCCAAGCTAACTTGAGTGGTTCGCATCAATCACGCTTCATGACACATCGTAGATCTCGTTTAATATTGACCGGCGGTAACTTGCACAGTAAGCAATTAAACTGGGCAACACTTATAAATTAATCCATTGTTTGGAAATGCTTGGTTAAGAAAATTGGATGTTATCTTGTCATAGCTCATGACTATTCTTGTTCCTCGCTCTCAAGAGACGTGTTAGACCGCTGGTCCACTGGCATCACTAGTTACTTCAGTATCTGCCCGATTTTCAATTTGCTTAATTCATCGTTATACGAGCAAACACTCCATCGTCTTCGGCTTTTCTTACTCAGGTAAAGAATCCAGTATAATCTTTGGAATGAATCAATTCACTAAATTTTATACCGGGAAACCTAACTGATATAGATTGGAAGGGAGGATTCACACGGAAAAGGAAGGGATATAAACCACGGGCAGACCTATGAAAGTTAAAAGAACATCAAGCAGCACGGGGATGAATATGATACAGAACTGGAGAGGAGGTGAGATATCTGCAAATTTGTCCCTGCGAGGAGGTTTGTAAGTAAATAGAACTTGAATTATGAAGCCAGGAAGGCAGAAGATGAAGACTGGCAGGACATAACGTTGTTTTATTGTCGGAACCTGATTTAAACCATCTGTGGAACATACAACGAGAACAAGTATTGGTCCTGTTTTTCTGTCTGTCGGATTGCATTCGGGTACATGGCTGGTTGTTCAGATCCCGATCACCGTTCCGGCAGTTTTCGAGATGCGAAGTGAATCGATTTAGGAGGAGCGTGTAGCGGAACATAGATTTCTTCCTCCGGATCGCTTGTTTAGCTGAACGTTGACCGCCAAGCGCGGTCGCCATTTTCGAGTTGCTCGCGCACGCTTCTGTTAAAATACACTCTATCCTCCATCACTTCCGACTGTCTTCTCGTTGTACCGGTCGAGTGTCGGGGTTGCCAGTATTGCAATCGTACCATGCCAAGTAAGAATAACGCGCAAGTGGTCACAAAGGGTAGAGGCAGGCAAACGCAATACGAGATCCACGTTGGAACAATCGGTTCTACAAAAGATCGAAACGAGAGAAAAGTGAAAGAAAAGGAAAACGACAAGTAAGATGATAGCAGCTGTCAGTGGACATGCGGTCTACTAGAATATGAGCTCAGGCAAGCAATGTAGTAGCGAGCAGTTTTAAAACCAGCGTGTTCATCAATTCAAGAACGTTTGTTGAGAATTGTTGTCAAGTAGTATGAATCCATGGACGTATCCAATTAAATCATAAAAGAGTGGAAGCGAAATCTCGGAGGGAGATGTAAGGAATGGTTCTGTTTAATGTGTAGATCACAAATGCTGTAACAGTGGGACCAGGGTTTCGTCAGAAAAAAAGGTGAGCAGCGACTTTGAGTCTCCCCATCTGCACCGTCAGGTCTGAGCAGGTTAAAAACAATCTCGGTAATAAAGGCAGCCCACATCCTCATAGCCCGAAATCCAGGTAGTCAAGGGCATGGATACTCACAGATAACAAAGCTTTTTCCTTTTTCACTTTTACAGCACAGGAGCAGTTGAGCCCATGCATTGACTTTCCTTAGTTCCTTAGCCTGGTCATAATTTCACTATTCAAACTTTTTTGTCACCAGATAGAATGTTCTGTTGTCCTCAAGTTTAGATAATACCAAAAACTACATGCCAACGCCAGAGTGAGTGTGATCGAAGAGAGCTAAAAGTGAGGAAATGGGAGAAGCAGGAGTGCAGAGATGACGCCCGATGGGGCTACCGCCATCTGCTAACTTTAACTGCCAATGTGTAGTAGGACGTTGTTGCCAGACAGACTTGATTATTTGACATGACACCTTTATTGGTAACCAACGAGGCAGGAAATATTCAGGCTGCTGATAGCTCAGGAAGACGAAAGCTGAATGCAATGCATTATGCGTTATATGCCAGCCTCTGAGGCTAAAATATCAAGAGTTCAGCACTTGAAATCTAAATAATAAACCGGGGGTGTGCTCTGAGTAAAATTTCAGTTGGAGCAGTAGTACGAAGAGACAGGGAAACGTATTTTTCTGGTAGACTTAGAACAGTCAGACTAGTCACCATTTGCCGAAGAGGCGTGCAAATAGGTGCGCCCCTGACTATTTCAGTGAATTTCGGGGAAATGTCGCTCGGTAAGCAGATCACCAACATAATTATGTGGGATGCCTTGAGAGCGATTGCTGTACATAGGGTCATCCTTCATAGGAGTCGCCATTTGGCAGTGAGGTGCTGCTCAACTCAATGACTCCGGACACCATGAGAAATTTGTTTCTCGGTGAAAAGTAACCAAGGAACTGACGCTGCTGATGCTAATTGACCATCCGTCCAAACTGTCTCTGTTCGTCACAGAAAAATCCAGTTTTGGTTTAAGGATTGATAGGGGGAAAAGGCAGGGTAATACATCGGCCTTGAGGGATATGAACGAGTTTCTGTAAATGCAGAAGGAGAGGAGAATACCACACGCGTGATTAGTTTAAAGAGGAGAAATGAATTAAGCTATGCTTTGAAGCCGGACTGTCTCCAAGTGGAACAACGCACACCTCTGATGGTAGAAGGGATAGGATCCAGCCATAAGCCTCTTGATAAGTGGTCGTTGTGTATCCACTAGCATATTTGGGGCAGATATTGCATCAAATTCCTATAGGCCTAAAGTATTTCATATGAACGAAGCCAGCACTTATTTATTTTGAGGCCACTAATCAGCAGGCTGACAGTTCCCCTGGTTGTAGATCTATTTTGCGAGGCCTATTCGCAAAAGTTAAATGCAAGCGAATGGTGAGGTCCGGGGCCGGTGACGGAGGGGTTCATGGAAATTTTGAATTTGCCCAAGGTGATTATGCTGGATGGAGGATATCGAGCGAGTGACCAGATGGTGACTTTTGTGATCGAGAATTGCATCTCACACGAACAACACCAGTGACCATTGGAGTTCAGGTCACATTGAATACGGTCGATGAAACTGGCAGGGTCGGCCAGATAAAAGTGCACAGCATCTTGATGTCATCAGTGAGAATGAAGGGGGCGGAAAAATTCCAGTTATGCAAGTGATTAAAAGCAGGAGGCCAGGGAATCCGCCTTGAACAAAACTACTGGTGGTTAAATCTGGGGGTGATATTTACTCACCGATCTTACCTACTTGAGAGCGACCCGTAAGTTGAGAGGATAACCATGACAGCATTGCATCGATGAATCCAAACGGACGGAAGTTGAAAATAGCGTGATTATGGGGTACTTGGCCAAATGATTCCCTCGCATGCAGATAGACCAAGATAACCTATACCCCTTTGCCAAAGGACAAATTAAACGCGTTAGGAAAACCAAACTGGCGCGAGGAGCTCTGCTACGATTTTTCGAAATCTTGGCTTTTATGAAGAAAATGTGATGAAGATGTTTGGTACGCAGTTATGGTTTGATTACTTGTTTTGTATTTTTGCAGACGGTATATATATGGTTGACGGGTCGATGGCTTTTGCAGGTTTTGTGGTAACCGTTACCTCTGCATAGGGAAATGGCCACGGAGCTGTCAGCTTGCATGGCACCATGGTGTATTTCATTCACGGAATGAAAGCATTTAATGATGGAAGCGCGTTTTTTGAACTACCTATATGAATAATTGTCAAAGGGTACCATCGATGTCATTGCAAGTGGAAAGGCTTGTTAAGAAAATCGTATTTCCGGGAACAGCCTCCAAAAAAGTGAGCGTCAACAGAGGCTTGAAGGTCGGCATTGACTAGAATCAGCGGTGAAAAAAGGGAGGTAAATTCGTCTCTGAATAGTTCTCTAATTTCTTTCGGTGTGTCGGCTTTATGTAAATTGATTCGACAGCTTGTGAGAACTCGGGGATCACCCAGAGAACCGTTTACAGATGCCACAAAGCTTATTTGAGTCATAATGTGCATGTATACCCCAATTTTTGTAGTTTTTTGCTCTGGCAACTACGAAGTCTTCATTTAGCCCGTTTATGCCTCGGAGGAGTGGGAAGTCCCTTATGAACTGGAATTTACTCAAAAACGATAGGAATTTTTGTTCTATTTAAGAAGCCTGCAACGTCTGATTTTAGCTACGGTAAGAGATGGTACAGCGAGAGTGCGAACACATATCAGTGCGTCTCCCCAGACTAATTGAGCAGCCAACTTAGAACCTGCAATGAGAAAAAGGTCATCCCAGTTCATGCCATGGAGCGTGGGCAAGTCTGAGGCCCAGTGGATCCAAAAGGAGTACTTAGTTCTCACGCTTGCGTTGATAAGTTTGCAGAATGCGCACTTTAATTGCTTTCAGGGAGCACATCTTTCGCATCAGCTTCAACCGCGATGAAGCTCATTATGAGCGAATCGGTGAGGACATTTTGGAGCCAATTGCCAAACTCTGTGCAGGAGACAAGGTTTTGGGTTACCGAAGGGGCCAAGATCCCCTGGAGATACTAAAGTCGCCGCAATAATCTTCGCCCTTTTATTAGCGACCCAGTGCCAAGTCGGAAGAAACAACGAACGAGTCAAACTTTTAAGTCTGTCTTCTAGGTATGTGGTGCTTTTTGACCAGTAGTGTCGACCATTAACAACCATGGTTAGAAGAGGGTGGGCAGTTAATTGAAGCGGCACTAGATATAGTGTGCTTTAAATGGACAAGACAACCTCCTGCAACTCCATTATGACGGGGCCAGAAAAGGTTTGCTATCATGCCACGGGTGCCTGGGGAAAGACTGAGATTTCCACCATGCAGGCCAAGAGTTACGTCAAAGGGCCAAGCTTCCGTATGGGCGGTTTTGACCGACAATGATTTGACTTTGATCAACAGGAGTGATTATTTCTTCAACTGGCTGCCGCGTGTGGAACAGTAAAATGTAGTAACGCTTGAATGTATGCAATTTGGTTTTTGCGATTTGTGATGTAAAGTGTTTATAAAAGGGGATATAGGGCGAATCTTTTGGTGGGAAAACCGTAGTTCTCAAGAAGAATAGCTGGCCTGAAGCAAATAACAGTTTTGGGAAAATGGCAGTCTAGAGTAGATTTGTAAGACGATTTCGGGTGGCGATGTCTTAGGACATTGTTTTTATGGGTAATGAGGATTGAGGAGCGGTTGGTGAGTCATGGGCAGCTCGGAAACTCATAAGAAGTGGCTGCATGACATAAGCAGAGAATGGGTGAGAGACGGTCTGGATGGACGAATTAGCTCTGTTTCGCCTCTGTTCCAATGGCTAATGAATGGAGGTGATAAGCTCTGGTAAGTGCTGGTTGTCGTTATACCAGTGGTCGGTGGTGACGGGGGCAGTTAGTAGGATGAATCGACGTTGATCACGAGGCGCCGGTGGTTAAAGGTTGTTAGAATTCCAGGGGGGAATTTACTGTGTCAGGTATTTGAAGACGAAGCTTTAGGTCGGCAAGTGCTGACTGGTGTTTGGTAGTTAGTGTGGTATTAAGAATTCAGAGACAGAGAGGGAAGTGTAAGGACAGAGTTATCAGATCGTAGGGCTTTTGGCCCACGGGTTATGGTCTTCATAGGATTAGGATTAGTTTAGTACGAGTGAACAATACTTCCGATTCTAGAAGATTAATCCAAGGTGGGCGAAACATTCTTCCATGTCTACTGAGGGCCCTCCTGAGAGTATTTGGCAGACGGTTAGAGGTTGGCTTCATAGAGAGATATTGTAGTGACGGTATAAAGGGTAGGTTTTGGGGGTATTACGGAGTCAAATCCAGCTGACATGACTTTTCACACCGCGGCATTCAATGAAATGAAATTGTCCATAGATGCTGAGGTCATAATCAATGTTAGCAATTTCGAAGGCAGCGTCCCTTTTGTTTCCTGCTGTGGCCTATGGGAATCAATCAGAAGGGAATGAGTTGAGTCGCCGTATCTTAAGGCGACGCAAGATGCGGCTATTTTATCGATGTTTGGACAGGAGAGGGTGAAGTGATTAGACCGATAAACACCACAGGCCGGTCTGCTACGCTGGTCAAAGGCGGTGTGCGTTAGTTAAAGCAGAGTGTCTTTGCGTCCCTCCTATGTGCCTTCGGCTATCATTCCAAAGTCTGTTGCCTGATGCGGTCTGTATAAACAAGCAAAGCAAGCCCCAGTCCTCTTCACCCAGCCCTCCCGGAAATTTATCCTGTGAACTTTCTGGCTTTCAGACAGCCTAACGGTTTAGCAAATAGCCTATAATTTTCAGACCTTTAACCTGCGAGATAATGTGTGGCTGCGCTTACGTTTTTCTCCCAACCTGATTAGTTGACTCCCCATTGAAAGTACCACGTTAACTCCGTCAAGTCTGATGTTGTCAAGCATGAGTTAACCAAAACGACTATTGGTTTCACCGCTCCTTTTGCCAATTTTATCAGCTTCCCCTACCCAGAACCCTTGGTGGTTTACCAACATACCGCAAACGATCGATATGAGAACACGCTAAGCCCCAAGAGCAGATCGGCAATTCTTGCGATTCACAGCAGGGCTGCAGTTTTGTATTTCTATCAATAAGTTTTGCGGCAAGCCAAGATTGCCTCCTGTGCGTTTTGCTTCGGAATGAATGCCATCTACTAGGTTACTCGCTATTCCAAAGAACTGCCCGGAAAACATTTCTAACTTATTAAGTGCTAGGATTTAGCCCGCCATAACATATCAAATCCTTCCGTGCTTGACCAAGGAAATACTGCATTAAGTAGGAGAAACCCTGCCTGGATAACCTGCATTTGGTCCAAGGAAATTCCCTTAACACTTGACCAGTTGCTGTCACTTTTCCGGTCGTCGTTTAATTGATCCATGTTGGACCTAGTAGAATCCATGATTTGATGCTTCTAGCCTCGGCAGAGTTTAGTTTTGCTGTCGTGTGCTGGGCCGCATCAGATCAGCTCCATTTTATCGTCGTCGACCTGCATCGGTTTTCTGACAAATCAAGGAATGTAGTTTGTAATAATGATAAAAATGAGTATATTTTTCGAAATTCGAGAGTCATGCGCAAGGCAAGATCAAATTTACCCAAAGATGGCGCAGTGGAATTCGTAAAACAAAAATTTAGTCGTGAAGATTCAGTGTCTGTGCCTTCATAAACATAACCGGCAATGTCATAAGCTGGAAACGAGTCTTCCAGCTTTTAAATTAAAGCTAGACGATCCTTCGCCAAAACTACTTGGGGCTGACCAAGAGCCGCGCAACGCGTGGCAATTAATGTTTAAGCGCATTAAACGTGCGTATCGCGGGGGCAAAATTTTGGTAGGAGGCAATAGAGGGCTGGTATTTACTAAACTTCCACCCTCGCGAAACGGCCATGTTTTTGCGGGCCTTCAAACCGTTGGACGTAACTCGTCCACCCGCGATAACTGATAGTTGTAACTGTCCACCCCGCGATAACTGGTAACGGTTGCTGTTAAATGTCAGTTGATATAATTTTTCAACATGGTGAAAAAGTGATCAATCAGAAGCAGCGAAGCTAGGACGATAATATTGATGTTATTTTGTACAGAAATTTAAAAAATTGTCCATTTAGCATGCCAAACCCGTAAAAAGTATTGGCTGTGATAGTGAAAATGACCTTTTTTATAGCGTATTTTCGTTGATGGCTGGGAAATTGAAAATTTATATAAATATCTGTCTGTCCCAGAATAGCGAGGTTTTCTGCCTAAATATAATTTACATATATATATATATATGTATATGTATTAATATGTATTTATACATGTGAACATACGTATGCACCGGGGTGATATAATATTTATGTACACTTTTGACTGCTTAATCGTCACATGAGTTGCGTTTGTCCATTTAATGCGTTTAGGTATGACTGAAATCGATATAAAGTAGCCAAAATGTGTATATTTACATGTACATATATGTATCCGTATATATATACATGTAGATGCGAAAAAATGTGAAGAAATAAATGTGCACCCTTAGATATAAAATGTGGACATTAAAATGGCGGAACTTAATAAATCCCTATACGCGTTTATAGTAGACACATGCTTCTATGTATGTATACATACATATGTATACATACATAAATCTACATATATACAACCATTTATGTTTCCACCGGACATGTACATCATATACGTTGTTGCACCCACATGCACAAGTTAGCTATTAAATAAATGCTCTTAAACAATTGTGGCCCCATGAGGGAAGACTACTTATGCATAACAGCGTATAGCAATTGACGTCAACGCAAGCAATGAATTCCTTATCTGAAAATACATGCATTTACCCGTTAGCCACTTAGTCGTGCGATATATGCATATAATGCCCAACGGCAAAACGTACGACCCCTCTGCCAACCCCGTGTCATGTTAATCGCCCTCTCTCCTTGGCCAGGTATATATGGCGAACGACACCTATAAGCATCTTTAGACAAACACAAACATGTCTGCCTCAGTATACACTTCTAACATTTACATGCGTACAGTGGACTAGTTTCACTACTCCTAAACGAATGAGCACCAAAACCAGAACCTTTGTTGCGCACGTGAAAGAAGACTCACGTACCAACAACCTAATACACACAATGAACTCAGCAGAAATAACCGATTTTGGAAATCGGTGACTGTAATCAAATAGTGGTGGCCCCAAAAGGGGCCGTGGGGGCGTTCTCGGCAATGCCGTCCTTCCCGCGGTCCTTGTTCCTTGCATATCCGTCGTCCTTCGTTTGCCTCCTCTTCATCTGCCCGACGTCTTCTTGGGCTCATCAGGCCTACCTGCAATGGAAATGGTGAATATTAGTATTAATAACGCTTGTGCTGATAGACAATGCCTATTTTCTACCTCAACCCCATTAGTCGTAAAAATACCAAAACTTAGTGCCCACTTTACACTTTTTTCGTGCCTGACACTATCAGGCACGAAAAACGCAGACCCAACTACATCCTCTCGTCTCAGTAACCTGAGACTATCTTGTCCGCGCAATCAATCTTTTACGCGAACGACGTCGTTCCGGTCATCCATTAACCGGAATTTACTATCAATATCCCGAACTGTAACTAGGCGGTTGAACTTATCCCGCGCAAATCGACAAACCTCTCTAGAATTTCCAAAAATTTTCATCATACTAATTACGTGCGCCTCCTGCTCTGGGGTTAGCTTACGATTGCGCGCGTAATAACGGTCAATATTTGGAATCCTTCAAATAAATACCACTTGAAAAGATAGCAGACTTACCGACGACCACTTTGATTTCTAAATCAGATTCAAAATCCGAAAAACTAGTATAAAAACGGCGAACGTGACATCTAAGCGCTCCACTGTCACAAATATGCGCAGCAGCAGCGTCCACACGAACAGCCGTGGCAACCATGAGAGCGCAAGTGACGCCATTTCCGGTTTCACGTATATTTATACCCAAAATCGTCGGTTTAATCAATGATCAGGTTCTCCAGATTACCATTTTCTTAATTTCCGAAATATGCCCAATAACATATTCATTCCATTTCCATAACAATTCTCTTTGAGCTTCACAGGAGCGATTTTTCAAGGTGGAAGTTTAGTCACTATCATAGTGGGCTTCGTCATCTGGCCGGGTTCACTAAAAATAAATGAGGTTATTTGGCGAAGACGAAGATCAATATGGATGTGGTATCTGGACGGAGATGATTCAAAACCACAGTGGATATCAATGGGGTTGTCTGAGGATCGTACCTAACAACGTTTAAGAGTCAAAATGATGCTAAAGATGAAACAGCGGGAAACCTTTAAGGCTGCATGAAACTATTTACGGGAAAAATTATATGAAGAATTGTGGACGGAGAGACAATGGAACTAACAGGAATGGTCACTGGACTTATGCGGCTGGAAGCGGATTGTAATGTGTGACGGCAAAATACCAGTACCTGTAAGATTTACAGTCAATCCTCAAATAAACTTGCCATGAGTGACCCGTGTGTTGTCCTTGTTTAATTTCAGAGATTATGGTGTTTCTGTGGTGGTAGGGGCGGGAGGTTCGGGGATTGCGCGGCATTTCAATAGCGTTAGAAACTGTTTGGTCAATTGTAATGGTCCATTTGAGATGAGGCACCCCGGGAGCCATTGGCGTTTATTTGTTTGTTTTAGGGTAACGCGGCCAGGTACTGGAGCGTCAGGTCCAGATAGTAGGGGATAGGCAACCAGCGCAAAGGATGAAGTTGAGCTTTCGGCGAGAGTTTGCGTTGCATCTGTGGTCACTGGCAAACCTGGAGAAGAGCCGGAGAGAAATGGGGCACGCTGGAAATTGTTCCAGCAGGTGTTAAGGTGAGTAAACAAAAAATGGAAACAACAATAACAGTCAGTTTCTTACGTAGATTACAGGGACCGGACGACTGTTTTGAAGTGCGCAGGGGGTAGTTTTCGTTTGGTAGGACGTATGCAACGAACGCCGTCTGCTTTCTCCTTATAGGGTATATGGCACAGTCAGTCCTAGGCTGCCTGGTCTTTATTTGTAACGCGTTTCTCTTTCATCTTCGCAGATGCAGATTGCAGTGGTCCGATAGGACAGCTAACGCAATGGTTAGGGAACAAAGCCCCTATTTGTTCTGTTTGTGGAACTCGTTTGGTGTACGTGCTGCAGAGAATCAGTTATAAATGATCATGTAGTCAACCGCCGATGATTACTACTTCCAATTGGAAAGGGTAAAACTGAATGGGTCGCGGATTGCAGCAAGGGCTGGATGCTGGAACAGGATTTGCCACGATAAGTCACAGAGAGGAAAGGAGGGAGAAGCATAAGAATATTGGGATCAGTAATTTGTTTGAACAGGACAATGGCAACCTGTACCACTTAGTAGTTTTAGTAAGTGTGCATGAGTAATTAAGAACGAAGAAAGACAGCAGTTGTTCTAAACATCAGCTTACGTACCAGGTGTGCAGTTGGGAGGGACATGTTTAAAAATAGAGTGGGTGGTAAGGCATAAGCAGACAGCCCGATGCACTACTTCCCCAGACCGTCCGGCAAAGTAGCCAGACGCTTATCTACCGAACAAAGGCAGTGTGGGGTTTTCCCTTGGGCAGGGTCAGGTCTGAGCTGACGGCGTACATATACATTGTGGAAGGTGGCCCATTCCTTCGCAACCCGAGTGTGCTTTGGTTGCTGGGCTAAAACTGATACAACAGAGACTTTTTCTTTTTTCTAACAGAGAAATGGGTGCGCTCATATAGGTACTTTCCATAGTTCCTGCGTCTGACCTTAATTTTCCGCGTTGTTTTTTCGCAACTGCTGGGGGTGGTCTGTTTTCCCCACGTTCGGAGATGCTGAAGCAAACCTGTTGCAGTCATTTGGGTTTGCGCACGGACTGAAGAAACAAAAGTGGAGATAAGCACGCACACAGAGGATGGTGGTTTATGCCGTAAAACACAGACCTGTACGTAGGGCTTCGTCATCGCCAATGCCGTGTCCTGCTTTCATTAACGAGTGCTGTCTGAAACTTACTAATGCGAACTTGTGTTGCATAAGCAAATCACATCGCCCGTGTGACGTGGACAGATTTTGATTTTTTATAAGTGAAATTAGGCTGAGTAATTAAGGGAAAGGAGTCTACCTGGTTCGCGTTAGCAGGTTACTTGGGCGCAAGATGGGTAGGTAGGAGGAGTAAAAAGAACCTCGAATGTGTTCTCTGATGAAATGTCTAGGAAGAGAGAAATTAGTTCCAGCAATACCCAGCAGAAAGACAGGATCCTTCATGTTGACAAAGTAAATTAGAGGCAGAGAAATCTATGAGGAAAAAAATACGGGGAGAGAAGACCGATAAAAGGAGGGTAAATCGCGGCTATAGCTATCATAGAATCCAGCATCCTCCTGCTCTCACGGACCTTCATGTTACTTAGTGTTGTTGGCTGAGATACAGGTTTTGGAGACTTTACTGTAGTATTTGTTACGGTCCTAACCAAACTTCGTACTCCCGAGTCTCTGAGAGATAAGCGTCGCATATACGAATAATGGTCTGAACAGTCAGTAGTTTCCAGACTTCGTTTTTGAAAGCGCTGTTAGACGAATTCCATAAAGAACAATTTCACAATAAATAGGTTCGAACAAGGGTTGGCTAATAATAAATAACTTATGTGGTAGGGTAACCAGGGTAGTACCAAGAAGTACGAAAGTGAATGGGAAAGCGGGGATGACATATCCATGGTATTTGCACGTTTGCCAGTTGGGAAGCGTTGGGCCTAGTTGTGGGCTAGGGATAAGCCCCCCTTAAATTGGTTACAACTATTCCATTTATCCAAATCATATCTGTCTCCAACCTAAATCAGTTATCGTTAACCCGTAAACATCACCGCTCTTCTGATCTGCATGTCCAAAATAAGCACATGATTTAGCATCGACTAGTCTATCAGATATAACGTCTAGGGAATAACCGCAAGAGGAAACCTAGTTTTTGACCTGCTTAGCTACTTCCTGTTCATGTCAGCCAAACAGACAGGTGATTGTGGGTTATTCGCGTCACTCCATTCACTGTGGCTCGAAGACAGACGATAGGGCCGCAACAATACGTAAGAGGTCTAACCACATCAGTTGCTTGATTGCTAAAAGCGGTCGAAAGCTGCATTCAACAAGTGGCCATATAAGATGCCGCGACTGAATCCGAAGAAAATGAGGATGCATTCGTCCCGAAGTGCCCGAAAGGCATCACTCGGAGTCGCAAATGGGGGAGTAGTTCGACGGTAGTGATGTGGCGCACACCACTGGGTAAGGTTTCCAGGACTAGGTCATTGCTTTCCTCTTCTATGCCCCAGGTTATAACAGTATTATTAATGTACATTTGTCCATTTGCGAGAAGCACGCGCAAGGCAACATCATATTTGTATAAGAGTGATGGGGAAGAAGCGTGAATAACAAATAGAAAGAGATAAGGGGATGAGTGCAACCTTGGGTTATTCAGGAAATATACTGGAAAATAGAATCAAATGCCACAACGCGATGCGAAAGGCACAAGTATGCCAGTCAGAGAGAAAATTCAGAAAACTAGCTTCACAAGATTGAACAGAGTTTCCTGGGGCTGTTTGCAAGCAGCGGACTACTAGTCATTTCGTGTTTGAGTTCACTAAATGTGCGCATTGCTGGCGCAAAACCTAGCCGGAGCTCAACGTTGGATGTTGAGATATGGCCGGAGACGCCAGACATCAAAAGCTTTACGTAATGATAGGAAAAGCAGAGATGAGAAAATGAGGAGCAGTGAAAATGCGGTAGATGGATGGAAGCGGTGAATACCAAGAGGAACGCCAGGCAGAGCGGATAAGGTAATTGCATATACCAATAATTAAGGGCCGATAAAATGCTGGAGAAAGTGTATGAACACTGTCAAGATTATCGCAAACCATCTGAGGGACACTTTATGAAGTACTTTACACAGGGAATTTAAAACTCTCTTGAGTACCGACCATATTCATATGCGCCTGGTTGTAAGCTGGACTTGGAAGTGCGCTGGGGACGATAAAGTTTGTATAAAAGGACTCCTTAAATGCATTAGTCAAGAATGTCTTCTGCGCTACCATTTTCATGGTTGCAGCTTTTGGTCTTAGCCAGCAGTACGGGTGCGTAATTTGTGAAGGTTCGCGAGCCGTTACAGCGGTTGTGGTGGCGGTGTCTTCGCCCAGTCGTAAAAATCCACCTGAGTTGGAGTATCCAAGGCTATCAGCGGCGTGGTTTCAGTTGAACGGACCATCACTCCAGCGTCAGATCTAGCTAGCAGCGTCCTAACCGGATTGAGAAGATAGCAGATTTGGAGTTGCCCTTACGAGGACGGAGTTGGTCACGGCGCGTCTAGCACGGATAGGGATCTGAAGCACAAAACGGTTTTTCGATGAAACATCAAGGTACCTAAATCAGGTAGGTTGAATGCGAATAAAGACAAAGTGCTGCGAAACTAAAGGCACGAAACAAGAAAAAATCGGCAAGGATAAACGGCATCCACTTGGGCATTTTTCAACCCATATTCGGAGCCCTATAAAGACATCTAGTGATGCTCTGCAGAGCGCCTTTGAAGCTGAGAGAAATTACGTTGGATTGAAGAACAGCTGCGATGGCCACAGTAAGTAAAAAGGATTCCAGGGAAAATAGTGACAGCTGCGGATTTATGCGTTTGATATTATTATTGTGCAACTGTTTACAACGCAAAGTAATTAAAGGCCACTTTTACTTTTAGTTTGTAAATAACAGGCAGATGGCTTTGGAGAAGCAGGAATTTCCTAGGAACTGGGCCTAACGAGTCCCCTGATGCTTTAGGCCAAACATTCAACCAAGCGGATGAAAGAAAAGCAGTCGGGGTCTATTTGCTAAACTTCAGTAAATCATCTGTCTTTCTGAGTCACTTTCTACCAGACCATAGGCTGAAAGCTTTCGGTATACCTCGGCCGGCTGGACAGTGGGGGTATTGTCCTTGCAACCATGTCCTTACAAATAGAGTTAGCAGAAATCCGGATCAGATTTTGCGAATGGAGTACCTAAAGGCCTTTTGCCTGGACCTGTTACGTATTCCATATTTTCAAAGCACTTGGTGCAGGAGATGACTAACCTGAGCTTCATCTCTGCAGGCTGTCAATTCGGGATGCGAAGGCTTGGAGGCATGCTGAAGGCGATCTGTTTGATGAGATCTACCAACAATTATTGTCAATTGTCGGTCACTGACAGCACAATTAGAGTCAGTCAGCGGCAGACCTCTTAGATGAGTATCAGAGTTCACGTACTTCAAATTTATCGTCACGTACGACCTTCAGCCGCTTCCACGGCGACTAACAAAGCCAAACAAGTAATGACCTGAGAGTATAATGCATAAGACGGTTGGTGTTTTTGCATTTTCACAAGGTGCTAGTTAGCCCTGTGCTCGATTACTGTGTACATTCTTATACCCCATAATTTTGCAAGTTTTTGTTTTATAGGGAGAAGGTCCAAGGCCTACCAAAAACAATGGTGGATGGACAGCGAGGGCCTGAGCATCTGCCAGATGGAATGTCGGCGAATGAAACCGTGAAGAGCGTACCGAACATAGAGGATAGGGAGCCTATGAGTCTGCTGCCATATGGCACAACGGATAGCCTAAAATTACAGAACATCCAATATGGGCATGAATAACGATTCAGGTTTGTGAGAACGGTGCGGCGCCCATCTAGACCAGATCGACCAGAATTGGTGTCCGCTGACCGCTGGCGAAAGATTTCATACGGCCTCTATATCTGTTCTGGAGTACAGTATTTACGGATCTGGGAATATGAATGGCGTTTAGGCAATTCGTCCCAATTTTACTTCGTGCGTTTGTGCAAAGTGGGTAAGCATGCGTACATAAGTGGGCATAAAATCGCCCCAAAAGCTATTTTTATTGGAAGAAAATATCTTTGATTTTGCTTGATGATAAAAACAGGAGAATTTGCTGGCATCAAATAGATCTTGACGGTCGGGTGAACGTTGCAGTACTGTTCGGAACGAAATAAACTTAACCGATTTTAATCCTTTTCTTGGCATTTCGATATTCTCCTTATTACATTTCACCATTTTGAGTGCTGCAAATTTCTGATATCAGTTATTTGGCCGTGGCTAAAATTAAGTGGATCCCAAATCAAAACAGGACTGATACCTAAGTCTCTACGGTACTGAAGTAAATAGTGATTTATACGTAAAAACAACACAAACCACAAATGTGCGTCCTATGCGGCAATGTAACGAGAATAAAAGGTCCAATTCCATCAAATGCAAATTTGCAGTCACGTCAATAAGTACGCTACGAGGTGGTCCAATTCAATGCGGTTGTTATAAGTAAATCAAGTGACAGAGAGGTTAGGAATTGGACATGTGAGTGTTTGAATGTAAGCTGTTTCCACCCTTTATTGCATGGATGGGAGCAGATTTGGGCCGCTTTTTACACCGCCCATCCATGGTAATTTTATATTTTTGCGGTTCTTCTGTTATTCCAGATGCCTGTTTTCCGCTACAACGGAATAGTAAAAAGAAATGCTGAAACCAACTTCACAGGGCAAACACGACAGCTTTGTGAGCGTTACAAACGGCATATAAACTCATCAGTAACTCGCGCATCTCCTGAGTACAGACATGCCATCTAAGCCTGTCTCACTTACCACCTAGTTCCAACTTAAACTCTTTGAATGCATGTGCTCACTAGATGCCTTCAGACTACGTTTTCTACCCGCTTACCCCTGTTTTACTGAGGCAGCGCACCCTACCTGGTAGCCGGGAGAAACCCTGTTGATTCTCTCTGTTTTACGAGATCTCAGGGTGACTTCCAAGCCTACCCTTTATTATGTTGAGCGTCTCTATCAGGACACCCCGAACCATTCAGTTTTTCAATGATAGCAGGGACAGGTAGATCCATCCCCCCCCTTTGGCCTTCTGTCTTTGACCATCAATCATGCTTTCAGCAGGTCACTGTGTCATTTTCTTTTGGAGCAGCGGGTAGAAGCCCAAACTAGCTCTTCCAATGAGACCCAGGCAGAGCCTCATAAAGTGAAATAACACCCTCCCCGCTAGGGTAATTCAGTCCTGAATCAATTTCACAAATCTCCCATGGACTTTCTTTACAGCGGCCGCCGCCCGCTAGTCATCCTATTTGAAATTCCACCTAACTTGGATTCCGCGATCCGTCACTATTCTGACCGATTCTGCGGCAAAAGGACCATCTGAGTGTGGCATTTTAATGCTCGATAAATTTTATTGAGAACTCCCGGCTTCTTCCTGTGTTAAGTATCATATTCCATCTTTTGTTCTGGTTCACTTCTGGGCCGATATCACTGCCTAAACCGTTCGTACAATAGGCTCGGCCACCATTTCATTTGGGATGAAAACTAGGAGACCAAACAGTCGTGGATAAATAAGTTAAGAACAACCGAAACCGCAGTGGACCGAAAACAAAGCCTCAAGTTACACAAGAAGCGATCTTGCTCAAGCCCAAATCAACCTGTACTACCCGGGCTTAGCCTCCGGATATTCCTAAGTTTCACGAATTAGCGGGCTGAATGCAGATCTATTGGATCAACCGCCTGACTGAAGTCCACGTAATGCGCTTTAACTGTCTTCACCTTGTTCGCAAGTTCCCTCATCTGACTATCACAGGTGGTTCGTAAAGCAGAATATGCCCCAGCAAACCATGCTAAGCGGGACGCCACACTAAGCGCCATGTCACTGGCGCACGAGCTTTTCAAAAGAGGGTGTCCAGGCTCGCCAGCCTGTACTCCCTCCCAAGGGATCTGTCAAGGTTGTGATAAATGCCGCGCAGATTCATTTGGGGCCAGCATAACTCCTAGTACCTTTGCCTCCCAAATTTAGATAAACCGTAGTCACTCTCACTAGCAGTGGCAAACCTAATCCTCTAGCAAAGCTAGTATTCCCACTGCACACTGTCCAACTCATCCCGTGATGAGTTGCGTCATGGTTGTGTCATCTGCTACAATGGACACTCGCTCCGTTATCAATCTCGCAACTAAGTTATTTATTTTCCGTTACCTGCCCACAGTGTTTACTGAGCTGCTTCTTGCGACAGTTAATCAACTTTGACTCATTTGTGCTTGGCAGTCCCCACTACTTTTTAGGCTCGTGCTTGTGACGTGGATGCCGAGCCTACGTCCGGTTGAAGTCAGTAGCTTTATACAAAATCCAACTTTGGTTCCAACGCTTTATAGTTAATATAAATAATAATGATGTAAATTTCTCGATTTGCGAGAGGCATGCGCAAGGTAAGATAAATGTTTTACAAGGATGATGCACAGGAAATGAAAATAATAGAAGTCGGTAAGGATAAGAAGGGAATTACAAGAATACCATGGGAAATCAAAAAGTAGAGAACTGTTTTTTCAAGACCAAAAAGAGTTTCCTGGGACTGATTGCAAGCGCCGGACTACGAGCAATTTTGTATTTAAGTGCACTAAATATGCGCATTGCTAGCGCGAAACATGGACGGAGTTGAACGGCGGATGCTGAGATTCGGCCGGAGTCCCCAAACGTCAGGAGGGTTGCATAATGGACGGAAACGTTGAGGTGAAGAGATGGCAAGCAATGGTAATGCAGTAATTGGATGGAAGTGGTGAAAACCAGGGGGAACGTCAAATTGAATAAGACACTTATTTGACACCAAATGGACAAAACGTATCTGGGGGCGGAGGACGACTGTCAAGACTGCCTCAAACTATCTGGAGAACATCTGTAAAGCTTCGGATATGGAACTCCCAAGGATAGTGATTATATTAACATACGGATGGAAAACAAAAGAGAGATCTGGCTTGAGTGCCAGCATGGGGTTATGGTATTTGTTGGGTCGCAACAAAATACCTGCAAAACAGTGCTTCTATTCTGTAAAATGTAACTAGAATTGAGCTATGGCAGCAGTTAACTGGGTGTTTGAAGGTTTGAAGCTACCAAGAAAGACCTGTTCAGCCTTACCAAGCAAGTAAAGTGGAAAAGCGAGGAGTACACAGACAGAAGGTGTTTAAAATCACGAGATGTGATGAGAGCATGGATCCGTCAAGAAGTACGTTGACATTTTCGTCAGCCCACATTGGGAGAAGCATAACGGTTAGTTGCTTAAGTTACTGGTGAAGAGGGTACATCACTAGAAGGGAGGTCAAAAAGGTGCATTAGCGGGGACGTGCGATAAAGTGAGGAAGCTTAGTGTGAAGCCGAATCCCGGATGGTGATCTCAGCAAAGATTCGGTCAAGTACTAAAATTCTTTCCCATGTTGGTAAGCTCATGTCAGGTTAATTAAAATCGGGACGTCCAGTAACTTTCCCAGCTACCATTTGAACTGGGCCAAATTTGGGCACGATCTCAGGGGACTAGGGAGTTCGTTCCACAGTTTACAGTGAGCAACTGTGAAGAATTAAGCCCTGATAGATAGTCGAGTCAGGGGTATTCTTAAGGAGTGGTATCTTCTGCGAAGTGGCTACGGGGGACTACCAGCGTCGTGTATGACGTTTGCAGTAGAGTGGACCTTATTACGGCAAAGATTAAAGAGTAATACACGGTTCAGCTTGACTCATCGAGACCGCAATAGTTCAAGTCCAAGAAGCTTGCATCTGGCCCTGTAGTTTAAGCTAGATAATGGACCTAGGAGATTTCTCGTGAACGCTCACTGCACACTCTTGGTTGCAATTTGTACGACTTTAAGCGCATGCATGAAGCTAGTCGGGCAGAGCTCAAGGTGTGGCCTAGCATGTGATTTGAAGTTGACAGTTCTGCAGTCTTGCGTGAGGAATGCCCTCAAGATCATTGTGGCGGTTCTCTTAGCTACAGCGGTCTGATGGTGGGCCTGTTTGTGGAAGTTGAAAGAGCAGGAGTATTGTAACCCTAAGTCCTTAACTGTGTAATACAAGAATTCGCATGCCGTTTATAGAGAGGGCGCCCAGGGGAACATGGCGTTTATGTTATTAGAGAAAATTTGTCAGCAGAGAATTTCATAAGCCACTTGGAACACCAAATATCAAGGGGTACTCGGTCTTCCTTGAAAAGTGCAAGAGTGAAGCTAAATGAAGCAGCCTCAAAAGAGTAGACTATTTTAATGTCATCGGCAAACAGGAATGGTATGCCATAACGAATAACTATAAAAATGTTATTAATGTACAGCAGGAACAGGAGAGGACCTTGGACGCTCCCCTGAACGACCCGAATGGTAATAGCAGAGGGCTGGGAAGAACAACCGCTAATATTGACTACCTGAAAGCGGTCGGAAAGGTAGGATGATAGCTAGGGTAAGCGGGGATTTCTTATTCCATTATTCCTAATTTTGGCCAGAATTCGAGAGTGGGAAACGCGGTCAAATGCTTTTGACATGTCTAAAAAGATTATGAGCGTCGACCGGTGGGACTCAGCACCTTGGGTTACCAAGTTTAAGAAGTCAAACTGATAGGTGAGGCAGGTGAGGCCGTTGATGGATCCGTGTTGAGGGGTGTTGATGAGGTTGTGAGTAGTAAGGAAGTAAACCGGTTGTTCTTTAACAATCTATTCCATAAGGCTGGACAGATTTGGAGGGTGGTTAATGGGGCGATCGTTTTCAAGTTCATGCATAGAACACTTTTTGTGGTGTGGAAAACTAATGCAGGCTTTCTGTCTTGACAGAAAAGTAGCGCCGAACATGGAGAACAAGAATAGTTTTGAAAGGAGCTGTGGAAGATCTAGGCCGGTGGTGCGAAATATGACTGGTGGTATGCCATCATGGCCAGGTCTCTTGGATGGCCTGGCATATCTCGTCACACTGTTGATGCCAGCAGCGTCGAAGGAGGTGGAGGATAATCTTAACGAAGTAAACATGGGGTGGACTTCAAAGTATGTCCGATTGTCTTTAATGAGAGTAGAAGAGAAATAGGTATTGAATGTTTATGCCATGTCCACAGGGGACTCGATGCGTCAGCTATTAAATATAATAAATTTCAGAGTGGCCGACGTCTTGAGTCGCGAGCGAGCTTCGAATATGTGGGAATTCTTCCAAACTGGGTTAGGCGACCCGAGATCTAGCATCTCCTGCAATTTTAACCTTAGTTGGGCTCCAAAATGAATGCTTGTCGCAAGCGGTTGACTTGCATTAAGAGCGGGAAGTCTCCCGTTTTATTGAAGATCTTTTGGACCTCCAAAAATTTTGTCTGGAGCTGACAAACCCTATTAGGGTCCACGGGTTCATGCTGAGTAATAGGAGTGGACAAACGATAAATATTCAAAAAAGCTTTGCGTAGGGGTCGTCTGCCGCTCTCTGCGAGCCAGGCAGTAAAAGGAAGCTGGACCAATCAAGGGTTCGCAGATTGTCAGGAATTTCGTCCCAACGAGTCGACATATAGGAAGAGGCAGCATGGTGGGTACACATAGGTAAGGAAGGTTTGTTACGGAGAGGGAAGCTACACGTGACCATCTTGTGGTCACTCCCAGGGAAGGCTTTTATCACCGAAACCGTAACATTAGGAGCGCTATGCGTGAAAACTAGGTCTAAAATATTATGGAACCTTGTGGGCGTGGTCACATGCTGAGTCCATCCTTCAGCGTGCGTTTCAGAAACAAAGTTGAGTAGGGTAGGTGGAGCTGAAAAAGAGGCTCAACACATTTTAGGGGCGTTGAAGTCATCTGCGATTATCTTACGGCTGGGGGTTAGACGAGAAATATCAGACCTATTCGAGTTTGGTTGTCAGTATACACATCCTATGTGGATTGGGAGCTCGGGTAATTGCACCAGAAGCCAGGTGGTGTCAGGGATAGAATAAAAAAGTGAGTGATGGCGAATGGAAGCTTTGTGTGGCTGCTTCACGTGGATTAGGCCACCACCTCCTCTACGATTTGATCTATCGGTTTGGAACTGCGTGTAACCCGCCAACGAAAAAGACGGAGTGGAGCTGTGGTCTGTTAGCCAAGTCTCTGTTACCAAGATAATATCGTAAGAGTTTTTAGCTGCTAACATTCTCAGCGCCCTTTACGAGTCAGTGGGCTGGAGTTCAGGAGGGGTAGGGAAAATTCACTGGAATATTGAAGTCCACGTGGTATGCAAGGGGTGGGTTCTGTGGGGGTCAAATAATCAAGGGGTACATCAGAGGTTCGGATAGTGCACAGCTGCGATATGGGAGTAAATTCAGTAGAGTTAGGCTTACCGGCCGGTGATGGACCGTCTTTGTTTAGGGATTTGTGGGCTGAAGACCGAGGTGATAGAAAAAGCTTGGGAGTTAATGAAGCGGTTGTCAGAGGATGCCAGTGTCGGGGATGCGGTATGAGTTTAGGTGGATCAATGTTAGGTGGTCGAATTGTGACCTTGTCACGGCGGGACTGGCAATCAAGGGGTTTAGCGGAGAGGGGCTTTTAAAAATGCCGGAGAAAAAGCCAGTTAGCAGGTATGCGTATGAAGTATTGGGGATTGGCGTTACTTTTGGAATTTGCGGGAGCCGGGAGAGCAATGTTTTCTAGCTGGGGAAAATGGGGTAAGCGCTGGACAAGAGTGGGTTGGGAAAGGGATCTCATGATAGGTTGTGGCTCAAAGGGCGAAATACAGTTATTTAAAGTTTGCCAGGTATCCTTAGCAGATCCAGGGGTACATCGTGCAGATTTATGAGGGTACTGGTAGTTGGGGTGAAAATTCGGGCGTGCAGTAGTAGGAAAGGAGCACTGGAGTGGCGGTAATGCATCTAAATAGGGTTGACTGGTAAGTGAGTGGAAGTAGGGAGGATAAACGACAGGCCCTAAATATGGAGAGGCATTAGTATCATGCTGGAATGTGGCAGCTGTATTACCGAAGGAGAGTGGAGGCATGAATACAGTGAGCCCTCCCCCTCTCGTGGTTGTAGGCCGCGAGTAGTAGGCCTTCGTGAGTTTTTAGACCTTCTGATTTGGCAGAGCTCATGCCAGGATGGCTTACTAGAGGTGAATGTGCCGAGAATGCCCGAAAGTCGAGGTGCACAACCAGGTTGACCCACTGAATTAGCAGGATGGCTAATGAAGCGCGGAGTTTTGTGGTTAGGTGAATAGATCACCGGTATGCTTTTCCTGTGGTATTCCACTGATTTTGGCCGAGCGTCATGCTGTTGTTCGATGGAAGGCCGAGGAAGTGCTAGAAGGCGTATCTGGGATGGGGTAAATGCCAAGCAGTTGAAAGTAGCCTGAAAATACATCGCTGAGACGGCAGTCATCTGCGTGGTTACACCATCAGTGCTTTTATCTTGGGATGCCAGATTTGGTAGATTAAGTTGAAAACGTTTACGGGGTGGTTGGAAGGGCGAAGTGGACTGAGCTTCATCCAAATATAGCGGTATTGGTTGCGACCAAAAGACGATGTCAAGTAAACATCACTTTCGTAGCAGGTATGCGCAATAGTGAGGTGCCACTGCCATCAGTAGATTTATTCTCAGACAGACTAGTAACAGATCTGTGGGATGAAGAGATTGGACAATAAAATTGAGCGGCGTAAGTACGTGAAAGTTCGGTTGTGCAAATTGCTTCAAGTTGTATCTTTCAAGGGGTTTTCTATGTTGGTCGCGGTAGTGGTCACCGGGCACGGGATAGCCGATGTGGGGCGACGGATACTTTCACAGGGAGAAGGCAGGTTAGTTGAAACCTTGACAGTAAGCTCAGGATTTGGCCCATCAGGAGGAACTTGTACTGGCAGCGGACTGGTCTTGGGGGGAGCGCCAGGTACAGCCGAATTCCTGCAAACTTGAGAAGTTGCGGTAAACTTTAGTGACCGTAATATATCTCTCTGGAAAAAAGTTTTATCCGTAAAGATCTTGATATTTTTATAGTTCATATAGTTGGCAATGTTCGCCTTGTTTGCTATAAACTCCTTAGCGGAAAGTTAATCCAGAAATTGAAATAACATTAGACAATTACTCTTGCGGGATTTTTTCCGGAGCCTAGAACACAGACAGGAGTAGTGGATCATGCTACAAGCAATGAGCATGTTAGATTGGACCAGTGACAGTAGGAGGCGGTCGGGTACATTAAAGACAACGGCGTTCTTCGCATTCGCAATACGTTTGTGAGCTTCTTTATTTACGGAGTCAAAAAAGCGTCCTGTGGCAGCCAGATTGCTGGCATTATTTTCATTAGAAAGGTCAATTGGGCTGACTAATGGCAACCATTTCAATGACAGGTCCTCGATCTGTTGTACTTTGATTTCCGGGTCTCTTTTTCTTTTTGAGACATCATTAGCTTTGGGACCAGAACTACTAACTATATCAATAAACGGGACTGAGCAAATTTTCGTGGGAATCAGGGGTTTTGAGGGTTTATTTAATCCTACGGTGCGGCACTGACGTTACATTGGTTCTTCTGATGAAGGCATCATAGGCGTTGTAGAAGGTCAAGGAAGTCTGAAATGGCTATGGGGGGCTATCAACGTTTGGTAACAGGCAACGGGATGGTATCAAGAGGTGCTGGAGCATGCACTTGAAAAGATTAATCGACCAGATAACTGGAAAATTTGCTCTTAAAAGTAAATCAATAGACTGGCAGAATATGTGGTTACCAGCATAAAGACCTCTAATATAGGTCCAGGCGTAAGCTGAAAATGTGACGGTCTAGGCTTGAAGTAAACACTGAGAGAAATGTCAGCAAGGGATGAGGTCAGAGGTTAATGGCCAGAAAAATTTAGGGAAGATTTTCGACTGGGAAAACGGTTCTAATTATGCTAAAAATACTACGATAACACCCGAAATTGCAAAAGGCAACAGCGAGAACAACTCACAGCGAGGAACGGTGTACTGCAGCTTTTGGAAACATCATTTCCAGCAGTAAGTCTTCTATTATGATTCCAGCACTTTCCCATGTCCACTTGGTACCAATCAAGAGGCACCCATTCGCATATTCGGCTAAACCATTTTACCTTATTTACCAGTAAATATGAGACTCAACAAACACGGAGGTGAACTGGGAAATCAACAAAGGTTGTCGAAAACCGCGCTGACGTTTCATTCTCGTTCAATCAGTTTCCGTTTTAGAAGTAACCGAAGGTGTTGCAGTGGACATGAAACTCTGGTGTTTCTCGGCAGACCCCGAGCGGTGGCTTCCACGGGCAGAGGACGGTTAAAAATGGGCTCCAAATGTTTACTCGGTTTGGAGTAAAAGACTTCGTAGGCTTTAGTAGTGAGAGGTCGAATGTTTTCATCCAATAATTCGCCATCATCAACTAACTCCCCATTAAGAAACCGTAGGAGCAATTTGCGGCTGTTTTGTCCTTGTTAGGGATCTTTTGCAACGCAGGTCCACTGCCCTCGACCTGGGACGTAAATCGGAGACGAAAGATTTTGACTCAAAATTGTGAAGCATTTTATGAAAAGAACTAAAACCTTCTTTGGAGGAGGCCCCTTCTCTTTTTAGTGGTAGAATGATTTACAGAGATACGACGAGAATAAAATACTGCTCTCTAAGAAGCTGTTGAGAGCGACTGTCAAGTGGCTTTCTACTTAGACCTCAAGATTTTTGTGCTCGGCAGCGTGAATAATCAGTCTATCAACCTTGATGAGATAAGATTGAGAAGAATCAGGTCGCCTCCAGATCGGAGTGACCTAGGGAATACAGACTAATAAAAAATTTCGGCACGGTTATGTGTGCCATTCACTCCATGAAGAGGTCAAGGAACTTCCATTGACACTTGTCGCGGAAGTCACATTTTCTAGCATACCAATTGAACATTATCTGGCTATCCTATTTAATACCTGCGTGAACGAAGATCCCTTACAAGGAGTTTTAAACCTTGAACTCGGACTACCAAGAGGTTTAGTTCTATCAAATTAGGTTTACGGTGAACAAATTGGTTTACTTTCCTCTTCGAAAACGATAAAAATTTGGTCCGTAAAGGCGATAGCCAAGATATCCACATATCTGTCTTTGTTTATGGACGAAAACCCGATTGGTGGACCAGCGTTTCCTGTAACTATTGTATTGCCTGCCTCCTTGTCCCCAATGGTCCCCCCTAAACGTACACTACTATTTTTTGGAACAGAGTGCAACAGTTTGTTTGAATGTTTTAAAAGAAATTGCCTCAGAATTGAGCCTTGTGAGACACCGAAGTGAAGTGACATCGCCCTAAATTGATTGGTCAAAAATTACGCGAATAAGCAGCTGAACAAGAGACACTGACCACCAGAGAGTAATCGGTCTTTTGTCCTAAATGGTTTGGACCTCAATACCATCGTGAGAGTTTGTCAAGCACTTCAGTAGGGCCGATCAATACTGCGTGGGGAATTTTCGCAATATTAACCTGTGCCAGATTGCCAAGTCACAATTACGTGTCAGTAATCCGAGGCTACATTGATGGAAACCAACTTGTTTTAACGCAAGTAGGCAAAGATCTAAACTTAAGTGGTGCGCTAAGGGGCCATTAAAGTTAGTTTTTCTTAGACATTCCGGAATATAACTTTTCGAGAGTGGCGGTCTCATTTGTAACGACAGGTAGTGTGCGAATCTATTCCAAGCCTGCTGGAGACCACCAGTTTCTAAGCAAGATGGGAAAGCAAGTGTACGAAGGAGCAAAACATTGTGCCGGCTTTTCTGGAATATGCAAACCCATCTAGTCTAAACCCTAATAAATAAAGCCATTCAGTTGTTTGAGCTCCAACAGTTTTGTGAGTACAGCTAAACGTGTTCCGGCTATAAATAGGTTTGCCTACCATGAAGTTCGCAGTACGGAAGCTAAGAGAGTTCGGTGGGTTTTGAATTGGCAATACAGTGATCTCCAAGTATTTTAGTGATCTGCTAGGAGAGAATTGGCAGGAAAATATCTACAAGCTTAGGCTCCAAGAACGACGGCCCGGTTTTTCCTCTTTAGCGCAGGAAACGTCGCGCGCTCTCATGCCTGGGAAGTACTATGTCTGGTCAACTTCATGACATTCAATATCACCCATTTATCAGGCTATTTAGGAAGGACAGTTAAGTCTTCAGGCGGCGTGGCTACAGTGGATAAGATTTTAGCACTGTACAGCGTCCTTGTAATCTGCAATCATTGACCAACTAGACACTTACTTGTTGGGGCGCCTACGAGTTTTTCGATGGAAGTCCTGCCTAAGTTTGACTTTTCTTACTACATCAAATTGTCATACTTCAGGAGTTCTCTAAGTTGCCTTTTAATAAATGCAAACAGTGCTATCGGATAGTTTCGTCTTGCGGAGAACCTTACTTATATTTCGCTTAACTTTACGCGACTGAAAAATTGCATTCGTGAGTGGTGCATTGGGATCTATTAGTTGTGAATAGGGTAGCAACTTGTAGATCTATATGCAAGGGCAGTTTGAAGCAGCAAAATTGGGCTATTAATTAATACACACCTGTGGGTAAGTGTCGCGCTGCTGTCTGTAGCTCATAACCGGGGAGATATCAGATATATGGGCACAGAATTTTATATTCGTAAAATTAACTCCAATAGGTTTAAAACAGTAAACTATTTTCATATTATTCTCAAACAAAAAAGGCACGCCGTGAGATGTCGGTTTTAATGCATTTTTCATATAAATAGGGATTTTTCAAGTAGCCCATTACGCTATCCCGAATAAAAAACACTAGAAACGTATCAGGCACTGAAAGTAATACCGTCAATGAAGACAACTGAGTGTGAGTTGAGGTATGATAGTTTTTAAGATTGAAGGGATTGATGGTGCCGGAGGACCCGAAGTTAGGCATAAAATGCTGGTGAGGGATATTTTAAGGTGGCCGAGACTTCTCGAGATAGATGACTACAGAATCCGCTAAGTTTTTTCGACAGTTGATTTAGAGAGACTGGCGTAAGAGGAGTGGGACTGGGGATGCAGTGTTTTCTGGGGCTAGGGAGGTTGGAGGCTAGTATGCAGCTCACAATGAAGTTTTTACTACCAAATTCGCCGTTGCTGTGGAACCCACAGGTAAATGGTGGTTTAGCGATTTTGTAAATCACGCAAACATCCTTTCGCGTGGTCAGAATTACTAGGAAATGCTTCTGGGCGGTCAAAAGTGGCTGACATTTATTATAAGTGCGAAACCTTTGAGAAATATTGGGGGTAAGTCAGGGTCACCAGTAATAACAGATGCTGGAAGGATATCATCGAATTATCTGCTAGTTCCAGTTTTGAGACTTCCTGTGTTGCACTTAATTGTCTTTAAGTCAAAAGATAAGATAAGATAAGATAAGATAAGATAAGATAAGATAATGTATATTTCTCGATTTGCGAGATGCATGCGCGAGGCTAGATCAATTTTTTACATAGAGGATGCACAGGAAATACGGACAATATGAATCGAAGTGACAGGGGGTGAAAGCGACCTCTAGTGATTTAAGAGATTTGTTTGTTTTTGTATATTTCTTGACATGCGAGGGTCATGCGCAAGATAAAATCGAAATAAGGCCAGGAAGGCACAGTGAAGAAATGGAAAACGGAAACCAAACATCCAATGCAATGTGGTTTCGCTCACAGGATCATAACAGGCAATGTGGTTTTCCGAGCAGGGGCTTTAATTCAGAGTTAGGTGATGGTTCGCAAAAATTTTTCTGTGATTGCATTCCAGTCCTGCACTGCGAGTCATCTTGTTTGAATGTACCAAAGGTGCGTATCGCGGGCGCAAAATATGGCTGGAGGGCAATGGCTGTCGCCGCCCGTGGGCCGCGGTACTCCATAATCAGGAGAGTTATAGGGTGGAGATGAGTATCGGTATGGATGCGATTACGGAATGGAGATGAGCGAAAACTAGATTGAGTATCAAAGAAGGCAGTATGAAACTCAAAAATTCTGAAGGCACAGACCGATTAAGCGAGGAGAGCGGCGACAATGGATGGGTATTGTGCCATCGTAATACTAATACATGAGGTATGTTTCGAGCAATTTTGCGTTCATAAATTCACCTTGGTGTAGAGATGAAGGTGGCGTTGGAAAAGAAGGAGAACCGGAGTCAACAACTTGATAGTGAGTCACAACAAATTTGGAGTGAGTTCAAGTGTGAAATGCTTCAGGACGGCGGTTCATAGGCCCTGCATTAAGTAGAAAAGGCAAGTGCACCCATGATGATCCTTTCGCTTTCCTCTGAAGGATCTGTATTTGGAGTATCCTCGTTGAACCAGAATTGTATGATGAACATAATATTATTTTAGTGGATACATCAAAACTTTTTGGGTGAGTAAGTTTACTTAGGATAGAACGGCATTTGATTGACACAAAAAAGGGAAGCCGGTGTTGTCGTCGAGACCGGACGATTAGTAAGGTTGGGAAGACAGTGAATTACCTGCTCTGTATATTATTCCCTCACTCCTAGGCTCGCCGGGCATAATACTCCAGGCGTAACAAAAGGATTTGCTTTTCAGGCCTTGCTGAAAATAATTCATACCATTCGCCACTGGCAACCTGCGGTGCCCGCTGCAAGTCTGCTTGGAGCTAGAGTCCGCGTATTATGATCCTCGACGGCAAGTTGGTATTGTCAGGTAAATTCTCCCGACCACAGAGCTTTAACTGACTGTGAGTAACAAGATCATCACATGACTGTAAACATTTGCGAAAACATTCACATACAAACTCTGCTGTTCGGTAGTTATCATGACTGCAAATATTCTCTTCAACTACACGCTTGTGGCCATCATCCTCCCACTGAAATTAGCCAAAGAGATCCATCCTCACTTCACATTGACGTTCAAAGTAGCGCATAATACGCTTCGTTTTCTTCCCTGCATTTGGCTACTTTTTCCCTCCGTCCGTTCAAGTAGTGTTTCACCATAATTCGCGTAATTGTGTATGTCTTTTTCACACTTCTAGTGGATTTTGCTCAAGCTTTTGGCCGCAGAATCCACCGCGCAATGCATAACCTATTGCCTCCATCCTTGTTTTGATGTTGCTCGTTGACTCCTCTCCTGCGCTCTTTCCTCCAGTGGTTTTGGTCAGGTTTGCCAACTTTTCATCCGTCCCTCATGATTCGCTTATTTTCTTTGTCACAGATTAAATTCCGTCGATATTTTGTGAACTTGCAAAATTTTGAATACCTCTGCCACAACTTGACACCCGCCGCTGTCCTCCAACAAATGTAGCGATTGCCATATATGTTGTTGGTGTATTTAAACGCTGCTCAATGTGATAAACAACTTATGTTAACCCCCCGGAAGCCGTGTCTTACCTCAACTTATCCACTTTATTGCCTGCATCTTTGAGCTGTATTCATCGATTACTCGTTTTATACCCTTGAAACGCTTGACCGTACAACCAGCATATCTCTCGTGGCACTCGAGATATATGAAGGTCAAGATTGACGGCAATATGTGGGCCGTTAGGTAGTGCAAAAGCAGTTTTATTGGACACTGGTTGAGTTGCGACAAAGAATGGCAACGATGAAATAAAAGGTTAGACGGTACACTTTGTTGCAATGACATGCGGGTAACTTGGAGTTTTGGGAGGACATGTGGGGAGGGGATGTATGATAACAGATTCGTGTAAGAATAATGTGGTTGTGGTGTTTTTGGTTCGAGGGTGGAAAAATGGTCATTTCTGGCGGGGGGAAATGTCGTCAGAAATGACCTGTTTGTGAGAATGGATACGGCGGGTGTGTCTGGGGCAGGAAGCTGGTAAAAGTAATCTGGTGATACTGTTGGAATGGTGGAAGGATTATGCTGAACGGAAGCCATGAAGAGACGACCTGGCCAATTTGATTCAACAGCCCAGGCTTCTGACACGGGGCACTTGTTTTATTAGTGGGTCTTTCAAGCCAGATATGCAGGTCTTCGGTTATCAGTTAATGTAAAGATCCTCTAGGAGTTGACCTTCCTGTCGTTGCGAAGGACGAGAACGGAAAAAGAAGTCGTCGTTTTCAGAACCTGGCAGAAGAGGCAACCGAGTGAAAGGAGCAGATACAGTAGATAATATGAGAGGGCCGCAGCTAACTCTTCGCCTGGGGGATACCGCCGATCTTTTTCTACTGGGACTGTTGTACGAATCCGAGATGGCATAGTTGCAGAGTCATCGTCGATAATTCGGGTTTAGGGTGCCTGAATGAAACAAGATTAGGTGGGATCAATGCCAGATATTTTACGGCAGTGGAAGGAAGAGGGGTCTTTGAGGTCTCCTGGAAGGGCGGTAGAAGGAGAGTTTGCACGCAGACGTTTGCGTGGAGATCAAGCTAAAGGCAATGGCGAACTGTTCATGTCAACCGCCGTCTGTTGCACACTCGCGGCTACATAGACTGACCTGGCCCGTGGACTTCTGACCAAGCCAGGTGGCTGGAAACCTTGGGTTAATAGAAGCCTTTTTAAGTTTGTGCTTTTCTGAAGTCTAAGGGTTTTCTTTGGAATGGGGATTTTATCTTGGATGCTTCTGATGGGCATGGATGAGATAGATTGGGTTTTCACAAGTTGCCTCCGC
Organism: Fasciolopsis buskii; assembly: GCA_008360955.1. Taxonomy (NCBI): domain Eukaryota; kingdom Metazoa; phylum Platyhelminthes; class Trematoda; order Plagiorchiida; family Fasciolidae; genus Fasciolopsis; species Fasciolopsis buskii. Next base: position 35,501 of record LUCM01001450.1, on the reverse strand, counting down.
ATAAATGTCACAACAGCGGGACAAAAGAATTGAAGAAACACCGGACGAGGTCTGGGAACACTCGTTTGCGTGGCCCAAAGCAGATACAAAGGTGCCCTTTCTTACCGCAAGCAAGACGGCGAACATTTTTACGAGCGCCTTATGAAATGCGGTCGGCAACAATAAAACCCAGTGTTGGATGCCCTTCGGTGTTGCTTCGGAACTTCTGAAGAAATTGCGTCAGTAGGCCGACCGACAATGGATTTTCAGGCGTTTTGATGAAATCGGTGAAAAGTAGTAGTTTTGTGATCACCAAGTTCACCAGTAAGATGTGGTAGCTAACCCATGAACGGTATCTTCTAAATTCAATAATAATTTTTAGTCTTCGCAAGGACATTCGTGACACCAGCAGTGCACTATGCACACTGGCGGATGGACTGCGAGGGCATGAATGCAGTGCCTCTGCCGGCAGCGATCTTAGCGCATTTGGGTTCGGCGGTCACTATTTTTGACAAATTGGTTAGAAATGTTTAGAATATGAGGAACGGAAATGCTGGGAGGGAGCTTTGTCACACGGTATAAGAATGTGATTACGGAAGAAAGCATGCAGACATAAGTGGTATCATTTCGTAAAGACAAATAGGTGGGCCAGGATATTATGAATAACGTAAAGCAGCAGAGTTGAGATTGAGACTGCCAATGGTACCATTCTGCGAGTCAAAGTCTGGCCGAATTATTGACAAAATGCTTCGGTGGGATATGGTCAAAAATTGATACTAGATAGAAAAATCCGATAAACATTTAGAAGGAAGACTAGGTAGTTCTCCGTTGATTACCAAACAAAGATCAAAACATTTACTATCGCCGACTGCCGCTAGAAATAACTGTCTTCAACAAGGGGAAAAATATGGAAAGACAAGAACACTAAGCAGTCTGAGTTTCATGTCAAGTCGGAGTAGCGCACTGCGGTCAAAACATGTTTTATCTTTTGAACGAGGAAATAGGTAGACAGGCTGCTTGCGGAATCGAATGATAAAAACAAATAATCAGGTTGACAGCACTGACGATGTGCACCACGACAGCGTTTAATTGGGAGTCATGTCAAACCTGCGAACGTCAGAGCTTGAAACCAAATAAAATTGGTAGGCAAACATTTAGTCATAGTAAGATGTTTTAAAAAATTTAGCGAGATATTTCGACAAGGAATAAAGCTCCTTGCTTAAAATTTTGGAATAATTCCCTATCTGGCAATGAAATAGGGGTAAAAACTAGGCAAAAGGCGATTAAATGCATTCGGAACTCGGTGACCGCTGGAACAACGCGAAAGAGATTGGCATTTGTTTCACCTGCCTGAATGGACCACTTCTAGCCAACGTATGCCGCAAAAAAACGAATTTACTGGGGGCGAATTCAAGAGCCCTCATCGTCTGTTATTGCTCACCGATAAAAAGCTAGAAACACCAGCTCTCATGGGTGTTTCTAAGGTGTCCAGACAGCCAGCTGAGTCAGTACAACTAGGAGCTGTGCAGGCTGACTTGGCAATACCCGAAGAACCAGTAGGCTCTATGCATTCTGGATTGCGAATAAGACGACAGGCTGGTTGCCGACGATTTCAATGGGCTAATTGACATGGTAAAGAATCAGTTAGGTAACATGATCAGCACGGTCGGCAGAGTTCCGAAGACCAAAATAGCAAGCGCACAACTGCGATCTCAGTCGACTGAGGAGGAATAGTCGGCAACCGTCCGCTAGGTGCTCACAATCGATGAAAGATTGCTAAGGGAAGTAGACTCCATCGTGGATGTTGCCCAGAATTGGCTTGAACTCAAAGACGCAAAGGAATGTGAGTCATTAAGAATGGGTGTCTCAAGATGATCGACTGGCACCATCATAAATATAAAAAGCACCCCATAAGAAAATGGAAGGTTTCTAGTCTCATTCCCTGGAAGAAGGAACTGATTGAATCAATGAACAATGTTCGTTTGATGATGAGGAGAAAATCGCCAACGAATGGGGCCCTATTAAAACGGATTATGTTAATAACGTGTAATAAAAGCTGACCCTTTGGCGGAAAGAAATGTTTGGTAGCTGCCGCATCACCCGGTTTTAAACCCCGAAAACTAAAAAAGGCTCGGGTGGTTTTCAATCGCTCAGCTAAGACTGAGGGTTCTGACTTAAATACTATGCACAATAAACCCCCAGTGTTTTCGTTCTACCCGGGAAGGTCTCCCGTGTCTGCCGATATTAAAAAATGCGTCCTCAAGCACGGCTAGCGTACAGGGAAGCATTTTGGTTATTCCGGTGGGCCGTCTCGAACTACGACTGGATCCTGAAGAGTATCAACCGGCTGTGCATCTGCTTGGAGCAATTCATTCTCCATTGTGCGCTAATTTTGCGATCCAACGTGCTTGTAATATTTGAACTTTTGCACTGGAAGCTAATTCTCTGAGTAGCTCAAAAATAAACTTCCAGACCTATATTCCCCCGGTCATCTTCAATGATTCCGCAATGGGCTAGAACACGTGAGCAACGCAGGAAAGACCCCCGAGCTGGGTCGATTTGTTCCAACAAAGAAAATATTGAATTTTAGAAGGTCACTGCAGGCCATAATATAAAACGAAAGAACATCCATTGTTCGAGAGCTCCTTGGTGGCAAATTGCTAACGAAGCGTATTCTGGGTATTCAGTGTAGGCTGACTTCAATGAATTCATTTTGGTTTGAACATGTGAGAAGCAAGCTTGATCAGGTTTAGGATTTATCATCAACAGCTAGCTTGTATTCTCCGTCAGGCTTAATGTCGCCAAAGCTGTTACCAGGAAAGAAACTGCAGTATTTGTTCCATGGAAAACATAATGAGACGAATTACCAAGCCATCTACATCAAAAACAGTTACTAGGATGGTTGAGATTGGGTAAGCGAAGTGGGACAGATCACATTTCCCGAAAAGCTGCGATCAAAGAAACAGATGGTTTGAGATATTCTCCTTCAGTATTTTATCACTCGTTTATTTCTGTCAAATGCGACAGTCCTATTCAGTTTGCATGGCGTTCCTCCTGATTTTCACTATTTTAATCTAACTATTATATTAGCATTGCTCTCATCTCCTTACCTCTACTTTTGATGTCTGGCGTCTCCGGCCATATGTCGACATCCACTACTGAGCTCCGGTTGTGCTTTGCGCTAGCAACACGCATTTAGTGAACTCAAACATGAAGTGACCAGTAGTTTGATGCTTGCAAACAGTCCCAGGAAACACTGTTCACTCTTGTAGAACTGGTTTTCAGGATTTTATCTCTAGCTGGCATATTTGTGCATTTCACGATGCTTTGTGGCATTTGATTCTGCTTTCCAGTATATTTCCTGAATAACTCAAGGTCGCACTCGTCCCCTTATCCCCTTTGATTTCTAGATAAATATGCAATACTACTATTGTTATTGTCCTTGCTTTTCCCGTGTTCCTTGAGGCCTCATAACCGAGTCGCGGCGTAGCGGCATACGACACGTGGAACGAGACAGATAACCATCGTCACGTCAGACTGCTGTGGGTCAAGTCGAGGGTCACTGCCTCAGACGATCTCTATTCTAAGGCTGCGGTGTCGATGGCAAGAAAAATGAAATTGCTAAAATGGCGTTACGACGGAATGAACTAGAAGACCGTAGCCCCGGCAGATACTTCCATCGTAACCCATTTGACTCACAATAAAATTACCTGAATAAACATATTTGTGGCCAGTAGACACAAAGTAGCCTGCGAATTGATAAAGGTGTTTCAATGATCCTACATGAAACCTGCCTGTGATTTGGCTGACTATCTTTCTGTGATTTGAAAACACTGGATAGATAATCGGTGTGGGCAAATGGGCTGGACATTCCATTGTGCGCCGAGGAGAAATGGTCCCTATTGACGGATCCAGAAGTGTTAGACGGAACAATAAAATTCAAGCATACATTTCTAAACATCCAAACTCCTTACATCTGCGTTCTACCGAAATGACTCTGGTACTTTTCCGATTGAGTCGGGTTGCCCCGAGCAGTCGCTTGTTAAACAAGATATAAATGACGGGTGGTGTAAACGAGAGTTAAGCGACTATGACGTTGAATAAGTATCCGAATGACAACTGCGACAGTGCATCAACCATCCGAAGGGGATTCGATAAGTTTATTGCACCATCGGAGATTAAACTCTCTAACGGGAACAGGTAGGCTTACGCTTAATGTTTCTAATGGCAGAAGCATAACTGCGTACTCAACGATGGGATGGTTAGAGTTGGGGAACTACTGCTTGACGTAAACGTAAACATCCAGTTGCATGGTCCAGTAAACACAATATTACGGACCTGATGATCAAATAATGCAGTCTAACAAAAAGAAACGCCAGTGCAAATCTCCTGTTGGGCATTATGAGCCATACTTTGATACTAAACGGTGGGACACTCGTGACTTGGATCGTTTATTGCGGCTTACCCTCCAGAGATGCACTGTGTCCCTTGGAAAGCAATTTGCGGCACCTTTTTCGGCAGCCATGAAAAACGAGAGTTAGTGGCCTTCTGCAGAAACGTGAACAGATTAATTCAGGCATTCTGCCGTGAAAAGAGGCTATGTTGCGTGAAAGCAGTGCAGTATTTTGCCACTTCATTTGCAATCCATATCTGTCCATTTAAGAGTGTTTGTTGGATTACTACTAGTCTACTTCTTAGGGCATCACAACAGTTCATTGCTAGATTACGTACGCCAAACTCATGTGCTGAGGTGACTGACTGGATTTTGTCTGTACACCTCGAGACGCCGAGTGATTTTGTGAATACATTTACAGACATCTAATCGTCAATCAAATCAACACGTTGTGTTATTAGTAGGAGATAGAATGATTTCATGAAATAATTCACTGTGCGATATCATCGCTCAACCAACTGTTAAGAAAATACGGAAGCACTGTGCAGCTGATTCATCCTTGATAGAAATCATCAGCAGTGCATATCCACCGCGCACGGACTGGGACGCGAACCCGGGACGAACGATTCTGAGTCGAACGCCTTAGCCATTGCACCATCGGGCAGGCTCTGAATGGCTTGTTGAATTTAACCACATGATGCTGCACCTATCCGGCACTTATTTGCACGCTAACTGTCCGTTAGCTCACAGCGGTCGACCCCTACTGACAGATGACTTCTCCGCAGGTGGCCTATGACGAAGGCTTTGGATATGACCTACAGAGCTTCATTGCTTGGTACATGTTAGTTGTACGAGAGTGAATGGTTAAGGCGTTCGGATATGCACTGCTGATCATTCCTGACAAAGATGAAACAGCTGTATTTTCTTAATTGCCAGTTAAGCGGTGACATCACATGATGAATTATTTCATAAAAATCAGTATGAAGGGTTTTCCTTAGCATTTCAACCGGCCTTGCCTGAGTCCTCGTCGTGGAGTCTCGAAACAGTTGGTTTCGTTTGCTCGAAGGAAATTGGCCGCCGTTACGTGTTAGTGGCCACTGGATGACGGGATTGCACATACTGCTGGTTGAGGTTGAAAGGATTTTGAACAATACAACATTAGTTCTAATGATCGCAAAGGACACGAAGTACTGGTCACTCCCGCCTGATGAGACGCTCATCCTGGGTTTTAGTGCATGGGATCGGGCTAAAAATAAACTTGGGGTTACTCATCTTTTCTGCTTGAATCAGGCCAGTTAAGTTAAACTAACGTTTCGAAAACGATTGGCGAAATAGCGCCCGCGAACCTTTCACATTCCTTCAGAGTGAACCAGTAGGATGGGGTTATTCAAGGCCTGACGCAACGTTTTGCCCGCTTAGTAACGTAGGGCTCGGAGAAATCGGCCTCTACTGGTTGTTAAATAATGCCAAGTGGATGCAGATCGGTTAGGTTGAAAACCTGGCGAGCATGGAGAGCAAAGAATGCACGCTTAACCCCCGGAAGGCGTCCTTTTTGGAGGCTGCGACGGGACATACTGAGAATAAAACACCATCGATGAAATCCGTGAGGTCAAACACCAGGAACCACTAGTGCGAAATCTCCAATGGTCCTTACCACCGTTTTTTCTATACATGAGAAAATGTCTTGTAAGTCACACTTAGCACGTTTACTCCGTGTTATTACACACATTCTTTATCGCTAGGAGCATTGGACAACTTTATATTTCAGTAAATATTAATTAAAATAGATGCAGATTAGAAAACATTTTGATTAGTGAAATATGACCCATCTGTTTTTGGACTTCACCTCCAGTCTTAGTCTCGGTTCTCATTAGTTGATTTTCTGAGTAGGTCAGTCTGAAGCCGAGCCCAGGTGTCTCACGTGAATTGCAAATAAACTCACTGCAATAGTGAGGTGCGCTTTAGACTCAATGATTTATTGTTCACGGTACCAAGTGCGGTCGTTATCTAAATTGTTAATTGGGCATATAGCCTTGGCGTACCTCCCATTACGGATGCATGGCTGCACACTACTAAGAGCTTCCGCATGTACAGCCAGCAAATGCAAACCGATGCTGTTAGCAACTGGCGTAATCCGCAATATGTATCGCACAGATCAGCTACCAATACCCTCTGACAACACGCTATCTTTGGAACATCTGTCTGCCTGGCACACGGCTCAGATGCACTACCCAGGTAGAATTTCAGCAAACCAGTGCAATGTTTCATCACAGCACGATGGCATATGCTATTAACCCGATAATTTGCGCTTATCTGCAGTCAGGCTTGCGTCCCATGTACCAGCCCTCGATGCGGAACGGGCAAAACATGAATAGCTGCAACGGCCACGGACATCCGTGTCAATAGTCAGGCGCTTGCCCAAATCAGTACCGTTGTTGCAGTCCCGCGTTTTACACCCGCTGGACTCCAGTCTCCTCCAGTCCCATGGCGAACCTCGCGTACGACCTCTTGATAGGCTGGACTTTCATTGGGCATCACCGCCGTCTGCATCCATCAATTCAAGGTAGTTTCAACTTAAACATGGGGATCGGGTGGTTGTCACCTCAAGGAAACACACAAGGAAACCTCTGTACGATTTACCGCTTTTCCGTGGTTCTGACTGCTTGCAAGTGGCTAACGCTACTCTTGCTAGCAGAATGGCATATAGGAATGGCCCATTGGGCCACCTTCGCCACCCGTGCAAAGTACGTCACAGCAGATCCACCACTGTTCAACCGATGCCGCACCGGCCAAACCATGGTCATTGCAAAGTTCTGCCGAAAGCACCGAAGTTTTTCGAAGGAAAAAAGGTGGATCGTGCCACCGTTCTTTAGAACACTTACAGTGCCCTGTTCATTTACTAATGTCCTAACCCTCGCTATCCCGTTCCCATCATCTTTCACGCCAACCGTATCTCATCAACCAAATCTCCGACACGGTGCGCCTAGGGTTGATCAGTTCGGATGCATAACTCCACATCTCACGAATTTCTTTGAAGTTTCCCTCGGAACCTTGAAGTCAGATGCTTCTGTGGAGTCAACCGCCAATCGCTAAAAAATGCTCATCACAAAACACGTAAAAATTATGACTGTACTTTAGTCAGCTATTCACTACCTTCTACTGCACTTTCATAGCACGCACCATTGCAGATGCAGGCCTCGAAATGTTTGGGCGCCTCTTTCTGGGGAGAAATGATACTAAACGCGGCATACGCCCTCTGTATGTTCGATTACGCCGACCATTATACCTCATTTGATAACACTGAAAAAACAAAATAACACCAGGATGGGTGTGGAATTAACTGCGCCGTCCTCTTATTTATAAATACGGAAAGGTGCCCAGGTTTTCTTTTGAAAAACAAAAAACCATCTAAACAGGAACAATAAAAAGTCGTCAGCATTGGCTAGAGCGACGGTCACTTCCGAGAGAGTAACAGAGCGCAGCTGGTGAAATACGTCGGTGTAAACATTTTTAAACCTATTTTTGCCATTTAAAAATGCATCTCCGTAAGACTTCCAACATTTACGAAAGGGGAGCACTCTAAAAATTTTGCTTTCACAGTTCAAATGTCTTTCTTTTCATAACTTGTACCTACAAGTCTGATTAATTACCGTGCTTCGTCGTATCCATTATCGGAGGCAGATTCTGACTTGTTTAGTCACAGTAAACAGGATATAAAGCAAGGAACGTGTGCAAAACTGTGGCGGGATTACCCTAGTTTAAATGAGGATGAACATTTTTCCATAATAGAGTGTGCGGAGCTCAGCGCAGGCTGTCATTGGAAGTTCTAGACGCTGGAGGTGCAAAAGCACTTAAAGCCACAGCAAATCTTCTAGTGTTGCCAAGTTACGATGCAGAGGTTTGCAAAGCAGATAGAGCGATGAGTACACTCATCAACATTTCATTACTAGATAATGGAACACAGGCATAAAAGATGTTTTCTTTCTTTAGTGGTAAGAAGAAAACTTCATTTCATTTTCGTTTTGTCGGACACGAGGTTTACCCGGTAAACCAAATGGGAACTAGAAAGTTAACTGCCAATGGTGGTGGCAAAATTCGGCGCACAAGATCAAATAAACTGGTCTGATCATCCTTCCGGCCTCTGCTGTCTTGCGCAAACTAGCATTGACCTTGATGCGAAATAGGGCGTCTTTTCGACTCATGAATACCCTGCGTACAACAGTTTTTCACCAAAAAGGTGTACTGGTTTTAGTTATTTTTAGTCTATCCATTGCGCTCTATGGTTTTCTGAGGTGCTTCATTTCAGGTGGTCTTATTTTAAATAAAACACTTATCTATATTTGCTACCATACTTTTCACATTCTACTCAGTGTTTCCTGTAACCTGTTCTGGAGATTGCTTTTAGAATATCTAATCTGCTGAAACCTTTATTGGTTTCTACTTCCTCTTCCGGAATTTCTGCGAATATTTTAATCCGTCCTGGATACCGGCTGTGGCAAACATGTGGGTGAAGGAACTGGGGGTGACGTCTATACAGACGGACAACCGACTTGCTCATGAATTAAAACGATAGTTTGCTCCGACTACTACCAGAACAGACGGGCTGGATGAGTCTGCGACCTGTCCAAGGAGGCATTGTAGATAGCTCTTAAGGTTAGGGACTAATGATCCAAGCTCGAGCATCCAACCACAGGTTTGTCACCTTGTCTGGCCAGCAGTGGCAAGAGAGAGAATAAAGAAGTAGGCCAAAGCAAAGCCACAAGCACGCCAGAAAGGCAAATTTAAGAGCTCAAACGCCGTATTGGCAGGATACATTGGTCTGGAGTTCACCAACTTAAAAACGGCTCCAAGAGCTTTAATTTTGACTCCAATCAATGAGCCACCCCTCGGGACATAAGCCGCCAACCGTAAATGTATACGAGACACTTATTCATGAGTCGAAAACCAAACGGGTACTCGATCGCAGGATGATGACGGACGTCATCCTCGAGGCGGAAATTCCTATTTCTGTGTCAGTAAAACGGATGCACGGGGCGGACACCTACAGATAGCCTAGCTCTTGAGGAGGCAGCGCAGAAAGTCTAATATCGGTTTGATCCTCAAGTGAACCAACCGGACCCACACCATTTGCTAGTGCTTCATAGTAACACGTGACATGAGGGCAATGACACGCAGCACCGAAGTGCATAGGCGCTGGGCTATCGTCAAAATATCGTGTAGGGATTGTCAGTAGGGTTTGGAGAGAAATGGCCAACACTTTCAAGGAAAGCACGGTGAATGCACCCCAAATTTAGAACACACCAGCGGTCGCGGCTGAGCCGTCTTTGCCGAAAATAATTTTCACCGAAGATTATGTGATAAACTTGGGCTACCAGAGCCGCCTGCCGGAGGATGATGAAGTGGAACCCCCTGTGGAACACGCAATAGCCTTCATCTTAATACTACGTGCAGGGTACAACCGGGACTGTTGTCGCTGAGCGTGTTGCACTGGCCGGCACAGCAAAAAGCTCCGTGACCCCTTGGGTATCTTGCCCGAGGTCCAGGTAGCTGTGAGGAGGGATAGAAACTTAGGCCTAGACAGCAATGCAGCAGTGCTATGTACCAAAGTGCGCAATAGCATAGAAAAGTGGCCTGATCTTGTTGTGGATTCTGAGGGGCGCCATGCCTCCATATTTTTCATCGGTGGAGGTAGACGTCAAAATGAGCCACAGGTCGGAAGCGGTGGGACAGAAATTCTCCATTCACCTTCGACGCAGAAACAACAAAAGTTAGGAAGGAGGAATGGTCATCCTCATCAGGGAAGAAATCAACCACCTTGAGTGCAGGGTCAAATTATGTACTAGGAGCGTCTAAGCATCCCCAGGCAATTTATTACTTGTGTCCAAGCTGGCTAAAGTGGTCAGTGTTTACAGGCCCAGGTTCTTACCGGGAGGAGGATGCTTCGCCCGTAAATCCTCTAACCATTGTGGTTAAGGCGTTCAACATAGCCCGCGTTGTGCTAGTTCTCAGTTTGCCACAAATAGGCTGGAATTTCGGGACGTGCTTCTTTAGTGAGGTGAAATGGGGACTTTCCTAATGGTGACACTAAAATGCAGTGCTTCAGCACATTAAATAGAATACCAAGTACATTTCCGGTCACGAAACATCACTCCTAGACCTTGCAACCGAAGGCACACCAGGAAAGCATGGTAATTAAGTGCAGTCGAGTGGATTACCGAAGGGCGGTACCGGTTTGCTGAAGTTTATTGGCCAGGGCATCACGGATGACCAAAGTGAACTAAACTCCTCAGCCAAAAACCTCATCGCCATCCGCAGGTCTGGCGAGTATGCCCCATGACCTCAGTGATGCAGGTCATTGGAGTCTTGTTGATAACAGAATAGGATGTGTGCATGCAATTGGGGAGGTTGAACAAGACCAGCTCTGTTGAGCCAGATGATATTCACTGGATCATCACCAAGCCAATAGAGAGCACCATTGCTGATCCGGAGTGCACGTTATTACAGGCTAGTATGAACCTAGACGAAACAGGGATGGATTGGGTTAATGCAGCGGTTTTAGCCCCAAAATAGGGCTCTAACTCTGCCACGGACGACTCCAAGCCGGTCAACATCACCAGTATTCTGTTCGAGGTGGCAGTAAAGTAAACCATGAAACACATTTCCCAATACCTAAGGGACCGCTCGATGCCTCGGTATAGCTTCACGAAGAGTAAGTCTTGTTTCACAGTCTCTTATGCTTCCTGGATGAAATTACTCGAACAGTGAATGACCATGAGCGGGTCATCTTGACTCCAGTAAGTCGCTTAACCTAGCGAACCATTCCTTTCTCCTATTCAAGCTGGGAAAGTTTGGAATTTGAAGGTAAGTATACCAATGAGTGAAGTCCTTTTCTGGCGGCACATTTTACCTAAAGATAGAGGGTAGGTGCTCACCTAAGCTTGACGTCATGAGCGGCGCCCAAAAACGGACTGTGTTAAAACCACACTTGTTCCTTCTGTGTATCACTGAACAAAATTCAGTCCTATGATCACCCAGCTTTTACTTTGCTGACGCCTTCCTCGTCGTAGATTCTGCGGGCAGAGTGGGTCTCTGCAGCGATGTAGCGGACGTCCTGGATTGGGTTAACAAATAGGACTTGCCTCTGAATATCAGTGAAAGTTACATGTTGCCGCGAGGTGCCGAAGGCCTTGCAGTACCAAATGACGGAGGGCTACTTGTTGCAAATGCAGCTAAAATATAGAACGAATTGTTGATAGTCTTCATGTACGACATTAAGTGGACGAACCCATCTAGCCAAAAGGCTAGATGTTGAATATTCGAATTACAGAAAGCTAGAAGTCTATCCCGTTGTTACGGTCACTGTCCATTAGTGACAGGACCACAAGCATGCGAGTTCGACTGCCTGAGGACCTGTTGAGGACGCAGAAAGTGGTTTCCTTTAAACTGACGTTCATTTCAATTCAGTTTCAGCATGCACAGAACCAAAGGTTTGCTTCCAGCCTCACGGGGTTCTAGATTGACGTATTGTCGGTCGGTGTCCGTAGCTTCCAATGCACCGTATGCTTTATTTCTAAACGCCAAATTATTAGCTGGAGGAACTATAGAAAGTGCCTATGGGGACTAAATCCTTCTTTCATGAAAAATATGATAAGCATTCCGCCGAGATCAATTTGAACCAACAGTCGAAGGTCAACCCCAGGTGTGAAGGAATGGGCCACCTTCAACAGTGGATAGGCAAACCGTAAGGCCAGACCCGCGTCGGCGAAAGCAGAAACCTCACACGGCTGAATTTTGGCACGTATGCATCTGCCTTCTTTGTGGGACGATCTGGGGAACTGGCGCATCGGAACGAACACCCCCAAGTTCTCACTTTGCTCCTGTTCTTTTAATGCATATCAAGCGCGTATGCTGGTGTTTAAAAAGACTGGTCGCTTAATAAAACTACTAGGTGGTAGAAGTTGCTACAATCCTGTGCAAAAGCAACTTACTGATCATAGAGCTCTCATGCTTCCCCCTTGCAAACAAGTTATAAATTTCCGCGGCAACTCCAATCCTGTCGTCTGCCTGCTACCCTGAAAGCGACCCAGTTTAGTAGTGCCTTCACTTGGTATTTCGAAGTAGTAACATCAGAGACAGCCCACAAAACATTAGCTATAGCTGACTACCACTGCAGAGTGTACGGCGGGCAGGCAAATCAGATAACTTCCACAGATTTAGCGAAAATTTACGTATATTCCTTAACAATTGTGCCGGAACCGTTATCGGACCATTAAAATGGACAACTGCGAACAGGTAAACCATTAGCTTGAGAACACGTTAAAATAAGGATCGCGCAGTCCATGACTGACTGAGCAATGTATCGTACAGGCAGTAAAGAGGTGGATGGTTCCCCGTCTTTTCCCAATCATTTCATCCTGCGATCCAAGCGCCGGCTATTAACTGAGTCAAAGGCTTTGCTAAATTCCATGCAGCAAACCTCAGCCCGGTGACCATGGACAGTGCGTTTCATCACCTCATTCACAAAATGCAAGATGTTTTTCAGGCTACACTCTTCTACAATTAATCCGTTTTGGGCTGCTGGAATTGCACTGTGGTTCTCTAAATGCTTGCACATCTGCTTTCTGAAGGATCGCTTCAGGTACTCACAAAAGATGCAAACTGAACTCAACGGTGTCCAGTTTTTCACCTTGAGCCCACAACAATTAGTAGAGTGCCACTACTTTCGCAATTTCCACTCTTCATGGTCATTCCTATCCTTGAGGGAAACACCGTAGTGTTGCGTCACAGAGACCTCAACTAGTCTATTTGATGCTCAAACAGTCGATAAGTGCATCCGTTCATGGCCGGCAGCTTCAAAATTATTCAGTGCGCTTAACTCTGTCACATCTCGTTCCTTCGTTGCAAACATTTCCGGAATTCCCAAAATCCTGGAATTTTGGTCGAACACGTCCAATAAGACGTTTACCTTCTCGGATTCGGCCAGCCCTATGTTCCCGTCTGGTCAGTCCAGTGCGGTAACAAAGTCTCTGCATTTTTTCTTTGACTGTGAGTAGAATTAGTACTCTTTGGAGTTTGTTCTGATATTCCCTACTGATTTGCGCTCAAAAGGTAGTTTCTTCCTTGGAGCACCTAGACGCAATCGCGCGTTTGTTTTTAACTTTTTTGCGTCCGGTGAGTAGGATGCGCCTTTTAAACTGCCCATATCTTCCTTTGAGTTTCATTGCTTGCCTCGATTTTAGATGCCACCATAGGAGTTGACGACTGCTTTTATTGACCTTCAGGTGAGAAACTCTTCCGACATCCTGAAGAGCCCTTCCCTGATGACGACCCAACTTTCTTCTACGGCCAGTCTTTCATGTTTAGCCAAATGAGTCATGAATGACCCAGCCCCCCTCATTTCCGCAATCATCGAGGTTTCCACAACATCAGACAGGGGCTTTAGCTGGCAGTTCATTCTGCACGCAAAATATCAGCTTAATTACCACGCCATAAGTGTTGCCCAGGGAATTCCCGGTTGTTAACTTCCTGTATTCCGTTAATGCCTGGTAATAACCAAGTCCGTTAGCAGGGGACATTGCCATACTCTATGCCTAGCGTCCTGTCTGACATACTTCGTCATATCATGCAGAAGTAGCTATCGTATGGCAGAACCGTCTCTCCTGGTGTTCCCCTCTAGGCGAGTCCATTCTCCCAGTTGACTTTCTAACATTCAAAGTCCCCTAGCGTTATAAGTTCCTCAGTTCGGGCCGCCAGTGCTGGGATGAGACCTAACAGTTCGGCATCCTTCTCGGTGCTCATATTTGGGCTCTCTGTGTACTTGGAATACATGCCGCTTTATTTGGAACGCTGACAAGGCATGGGAGCACCTGCACATTCATCGAGTACACTGTGAACGACGCCTCCCGAGGATCAATCGCACAAAGGTGGCTCCGGCCTTATTGCCTTCGTTCAACCTATTTGTTGCAAGTTACAAGGTCTGTCGTAAGGATATTCTCCATTCCATTTTTGTCCCAGTTTTCCGTAATGACGGCTGCATCGAATTCCGTTCCCCTGGTGCCCACATTATCCCGTTTAGGTTGAACGCTCCAAGCGTTTTTGTGTCACATCCATGACTCGCTTGCATGCGTCCCTTGCCCACCTGCAGATAATACTGTTCTATTCCCGAAAGTCCCATCTTACTAGGCACTCGGGTTCTGTCGCAAGTGTGGCCCTTATGGGTGTTTCCTCCGTGTCCCAGAAGGTGCCAAGGAGGCCGTTGGATTGCACTGCAGGTCACCTCAACATTCACATCGCCCCGGTTTTCTTGCTGGTCCGCTGGAGACGTCTTGAAGTCTTGAATTTCCGGTGTGATTCGGTTTGGCGGAGGGGGAATAAAACATCTACCTGCCCTTTGTCTCTGCTTACTTCAGGCTGAGAGGCCGCCACAACTGGTCCTATTTGTTTCCGTGGCGTCCTTGGACTACATTTATCTAACTTTCTTTGCTTAAAAAAATTAATTTGGAGTGGCTTTTGCTTTGCTCACTTTCTCCAACTCTTACTCCAGTGACTTCCCGCTTTCCATGGGTTTATTTACTCCTGGTTTTGAGGTGGAACCGTATAGTATCACGGCTTCTGTTCACGCTAAAGCGCATTGGACATCGATAGCTTAATCTATCCTGGGTGGCGCTAGTTTTGGGTGTTTCATACCGTGTTTTTGCAGGCTTCCGACCTGCTACCGGAGGCTTGAAGTTTGTCCCGAGGTAATTCAGACGGCCTGGCGTGACCCGTACCCGACCGTTTTTGTGTTTCATCAATTTGCCAATTTGGAACATCAGGAGGTACAGTTCCAGTCCCATTCACATCACAGGACTATACGGCGACATGCCTGATCGTCCAGGTTCTTGCAACAACAGCTCCTTGGATCTGACGATGCTTCGACAACAGGAGGGCGGAAAACCTCCTTCAGTTCGTACAGTGAGGAGACAACTAATAACGGGCCTTTCTCTCGACCATCTCCTCTGCCCCGAATTTCACAACCTGACCTCTCCAAACACAGCTAGACATGCATGGTCTAGTCTCTCTTTGAATTCGCTCACTGACGCCACCCGAAATATTTCCTCAGGTAGCTTGTTCCAGTCGTTCACCACTCGTACGGCAAATGATTTGCTCCTTAACCCAGTGGTTACGTGTTCCTGCGCAACTGTTGTTCCGTTCCCTCGTAGTGCGCCCTTCCCCTTATCTGGAATAGGGTTTCACAGTGACCCCGTATCTCAGCCAGACCCTTAACGATTTTGAAGGTCTGTATTAAGTCAACTCTTTCCCTACGTCTTTCCAGGGAGTATAAGCCAAGCCTCCTCAGCCTCTGTTCATATCCCATGTGCCTGAAGTGCTCAAACCACCGTTCAAAAACACGCCGAACCTGTTCCAGCATTTTACTATTACTTACCAAATATGGTCTCCATGCCTGGACACATTATTCCAAGTGCAGTCGGACAAATGCCTTGAACAGTAGCAGAAGAACGTTGGGCCTACAAGATCCTACGATCCTCTTAAGTAGGCGTAGGGCACATGTCTTCTTGGCTGTCTTCTGACATTGCAGACTGCCTGAAGTCCATACTCACGACTCGCCCGAGGTCCCTTGCTTGCCGAGTTTGTTCCATCACGACCTGATGCTCAAGTGGATCCATGTGGCGAGGGGAACTTGTTTCTCCTTCCACGAGCCGCCGAAATTTGTTCAAGTTCAGCCGAAGATCCCAGCTCACCTACCACTGGTAAACTTTACCTAGATCCCTCTGGAGAGCCTCACTGTTTGATGTCCCTAATAGTTTGATGTCTTCGGAAAACATGAAACACGGATTTTCCAATCTACTTGCTACGTTAATGAAGAAAAGCAGTGGCCCAAGGACAGACCCTAAGGTACCGTGCTGTACAGCCATTTTCTGTTTGGTAGTCACCCCTCTATTCTCACCCTGAGAGATCTGCCCTTCAGACTTTGTGCCGTCCAGTTATTCACTTTAGCATCAATTCTGAAAGCATTCGCTCTCTGGTCGAGAAGACCGTGGTCATCGTAATCAATGGCCTTCTGAAAGTCCAGATTGCAGACCTCTACTCTTTCGCCCATGTCAATTCTTCCTGTTACTTCGTCCAGATGGATTATAGAGTTGGTTAGACAAGGACATTTGTGCCAAAAACTGTGTTGTTCTACCACCACTAACTTTTTGGCCTAAAGGTGGTTGACTATCCCATCCCGAAGGATTCCTTCAAGAGCTTTCATCAGAAAGGATGTCAGGCTCACCGGTTTACAGTTACCACAGTTGTCGCTGTCCCCGCGTTTATGCACCAGTATGGCTGTCGATATCAATGTGACTTGCAATGCCCCTATGCCATTTGATCATGCAACCAAGCATGCCTCTCGAAGTTTCCGAGAAATATACGAACATTATTACTAAGCAGTTCGCGGGAAGCCGCTCTTCGTCCAGTGATGCAATAAAGAACAGGGTACACAGTTTCACCAGGACCTCCGTCAGCGGCGTTACTGTCGCTGGGTGGATTCCATCAAACCCTGCCGCTTTCGACACATCCAGTTTTTAAGCTGCTCCACACTTTTTCCTCAACGGTCGCCCCGTCCGATATTTCCACCATAAGGGTAGTGGGGCTTAGTGTTTGTCCCTATTTTCCCTTGATCCTGCCTGTATGCTGTCTGGAAAAATTTCAACAGACTATCAGCTTTCTCCTGTATGCCGGCCGATCCACTTCCCCTTTGGTTTTTCAAACCATCTATGGCTTTCCGCAGAGCAGCCTTACATTGTACATAATTTTACTAGGCTTTGGGGTTGCTTTTAGCGGCCCCAGCTAGCCGCCCCTTGTAGGCAATTCGGCACTGCCGTTGGGTGCATGACATTCTTTCTCTTCTATATGTACCTCGTGTAATCTTGGTAGCTCTGTGTTCTTCTGCCTCATGGAAGCCCCGGGTTTTCGATCCTACTCCTGTACAATGGTATTAGCCCCTTCCGCTTCATTCCGTGGAGGGAAACAACTAAGTCTGTTATTGCTAACAGGTTGCTCTTAATTGCCTCTCGCTGGCGATTTACGAAGTTTCCACCTCTGAGTTTGGAGACCCAAGTCCAACGGTCTACTGTTATTTATGCCTGAGAATTTCCTACCATATTTACCGTGGCCTATATGTACCCGCAGTCTCAGTCGCATGCGGATTACGGCTTGGTTGCTCCTACCCAGTGGTTGTTCCAACTCAAGGCTCCTTATATCGTTCGGTATTCTCGGCAGCACCAATTCATGGGTTGGAGATACTTGCGTGAATCTCCATCGAGTTGCTTAGGTAACATGCTGAACCATCCCACTTTCGTGCATGCACCGTAGGAGTTTACGTCCAAATATACCTCCTGAAACTGTTTCGCAAACCCAGTCAATCTCAAGGGCCTTAAAGTATTCCATTGTGAGAAGTTATCCCGCAGACCCTGCGACCACTCTGAGAATGAGAAACAGTTCCCCACCCCCCGACAGCGTTGACCCCGAACTGCGGTGCACACCTGCAACTGAGATTGTCGAGCCGCAAGCTGCGATGACGACTTCCAGATCCTGTATGTTTGTGGCATGTTGGTTGTGGCCCCACTGCGCATCATACTCCTCAGTCACTGGTATCAGCGTCCCGCCTACTATTCTCCTGTTTGCTCTATCCATTCTAAAGAATGAATAATCCTGCGCCATTGAATCATTGCTATCCTCACCCTGCTGCAACCAGGTCTCAGTGACAGAGTCTATCATTGCAACTCCGGCCGCTTGTTACACACAGTTGCAGCATTTGTGTAGCTGGCCATTATAACCCAGCCGTCGTCTCAGGCGCAGAACGGACGGGGTCGTCGCAAGCTGGGGACTTACTCCCGAGGCCATCGCTCGTTTTTTCCATGTTAGTCGCGCTCCCCAGCCTCGCCCCCTCAATCACAACTTCTCTATTTTGGCTTTTCCGGCGTGTGGCAGTCACGGGTACCGGGTCAAGACTTAGTGGCCCGAGTTGCACCCGCTCGCTGCGTTCACCTCTAGCCCTGCTGCACGGAGGGGCATTCGGCTGCCCTCATTCACCCAAATTTTGGGTTCTCGGTTTGGCGACTCGCAGCCGCGCGGTACTGAATCCTGGCGAGCCCCCTTTGCATCCTTAGCCTTGATCCCGCTAATGGCAGTATTATCCGGCATTATGGTGATCAACCCTCTAGTGCTCGTCTTGACTGTATCGGCTGATGCCATGAACCTGTCCATATCCCGTGGATTGGCGAATTCCACCAGCATTGGTCGCAGGTCCCGCCATCCAGATTCGCTGACTCCCTGCCATCTTTCCATTCAAAATACCCTTTTGATGACAACATGCTCCGGTATTTCCACCGTTAGTAGCAAGTTTACCTCATGGTGCCTCATCGCCATTTCCCTCTGGTTCCCCTCATTTATAAAAGGCTCCGGGAACCCATGGACGATAAAATTGCGATTTCTGCCTAATGCAATGTGGCTGGATTTTTGCACGCTATTAAGCTGCCGGATCATCTAGTACAGGGCTTGCTCTACATCATTCAACCTTGTGCTTGTTTCCGAGCATCTCGTGGTCGGGTCGATGAGCTTTGTGACTTCTTTGGTTTCTATTTTGTGCACCTGCGCCCCCTCTTCATAGGCCTCTATTTTTTGCCTCTTTCGCTTCTCTCCTTTGCCTGTTTTCCCCGAGGTAGTACGTTCGCTTTACCGCCATCCACCAGCTCACTCTTCGAGGGTTCTGTGACTTCCAGCCTTATCCAGCCAAGAGTGCTCATGCTAGCATTATCTTCCTCCCCTTCTGGTGCCACACCCTCTTCTTCCTTGTCGCGAAACCGGTTGACTTAAAACTGTGGGGCCTCTAGTTAGCCATTTCTAACAGTGTCGCCCGGCTTGCCGCTCCCACTGTCATATACCTGCGGCAAGGTCTGCTGTTGGCATAACTGGGTGTTCCCCGGGATGGCACTTCGTATCAGCTTTTCGCAAGCCGGGCAAACCCAGCTTAGCTTGTCGTATTGACAGAAAAACTCCTAAATATCGTTCCTTACGCCCCCACATGCACTGTGGAACCATTGCACATTGTCCAGGGCTTTGCACTGCGCTTCTAGCCTGTAGTCCCTTCCTAGTCAGTCTCCCCATAGATAATGGCCGCTTTGATTCAAGTGAAATTGGAAGGAAAGTTACCCATCCCTTGCTCGAGACGAGAAGAGTGGTCGTTCGGGAGCAAAAACCATTCGGTCACTTACCTCGATGCACTCTTTATTTTCGATTAGCTACGTGCGCCCCAGAATTCTCTATTCTTGCTTTTCCTGGTAGGAGCTAGCAGGCCACACTTCATTGCAGCGCAGTTCCAGAGATCACTTCAGTCCACACTCAGAAATGCCGCTTGGGGGATGGCTGTTTTGCCTGTAAACCTAAAGTGCCTATAGGCTTTCCATGGATCTTTATGCAGTATTGGGTCAATCTATGAAGTCCTTCGACTCGCAATATCTCTCGCTGTCAGGGTGACGACGTATTCTGTTTTTGTTTGAGTCCGGAAGAGGTGAATCCCCAACGGGAACACATATCATCGAAGGAGTTCTGAACACTTGTATGGCACGAGCCAAAGCTTCTTCTTTGAGGAATTATCTGACCGGAACAGCTTGTTCTTATTCTTCAGCTGCTCCGACCTTGTCTCAACCGCGGATATCGGAGCAGTCCCTTACGTGTCGTTCGCCGCAATGTATTCGGTATTAACAAGGTGCAGCGCGCTGCTGACAATGACGATGACGGTCCTTTCCGTGTTGATGTTTCTGTGCTTTTTATCTACGGCTTTTGATAACCCGTCCACTGTTGCCAAGATCGGTGTAAGCAGAGTCGCTGTCGACAGGGCTAACGATTTTTCCCAAACCTACGATGCGAACAACGACCTAGGATTAATAACCATTGACTTAGAAGTGAGTGGAAAGTATTTGTGTTTAATCTCAACTTTTTCAGTCACATCTAGATCACTTGTTCAATTGGAACGTTAAGCAGCTCTTCGTCTACCTAACTGCTGAATATAAGACTGGTAATAATGACGTCAATCAAGTCGTACTTTGGGACAAAATAATCAAAAGAGGGTCCAAGGCGTCATTGGTGTACCGGAACATGAACTCAAAGTATTATTTCTGGGACGACGGATATGGACTACGTGGTAATAAAAACGTAACCTTAAGGATGCACTGGAATTCAATACCGAATGTTGGTCTTTTGTCTTTTAAACCCAGCCAAGGGTCTTTCGTGTTCGCCTTCCCAGACCAGTATACAAGTCGCAAAAAGTAGTTTGTCCCTATTGTGTCTTGCGCAAACTAAAACTCAGCTGATTCCATTCCGCTTCGGGTGAATATTTTCCGTTTTGTGGTGTTGTTTCCCGACATGCCTCTGAGGAGCAATCGACGGCTAAGATAATCATTGCGGTCAGCTAAGAATATATACAAAATACTAAACATATGCCTCCTGCAAATGCCCAGAAGAGAAGCACAAATCTTCGATTCACAGCCTTGTATTTGACATTGTAAATTTCCAGTTTTGGTTAGATTCATGCAAACCATACGGAGTGGCTTGGTTTTGTACTTGGTATTCGTGTGAAATTTGTCTTTTGATTCGTTTTCACTAATAATGCTTTCGGGTTATCAAACGAATAACCTCAGTTCATAAAAATGTCTATTATGGCTTATTCAAGTACCTTGTTCTTTTTTCGGAACTCTCCTGTTATTTAATGCCGACGGTGACTGCCCTCATTATGGTCTGGTTACTTTACCCGGGCATACTTGACTCCAGCAACTGAATAGCGAAGTCCATTTCGTCTTGTGATGACCGCAACGTTCCTGGTATTCCGTCCGAGCTTACTTTTATGATGTACTCAAAGCATGAGTACAATGAAAGGAAGAAATTCCATGGCCATTAGGACCCACTGCACCGCACGGGGGATAGAAGGGGCGACAACCTTAACCCAAGTAGTTGGAGTGCCACGGAACCACAGTAGGTTACGTGTGGTATTGGGAATTAAATGTAGTCAATACTTTGCGTATTGACTCATGTCTAAGCCATATTACGAAATGGAGCGCAGTCCAGATCGGTTTTGATCGATTGCCATTTCTTGGTCTCAAAATACCTTTCCCCAATCGAATGCTTCGTCAAGGTAGAAAGCTTCGCTTCCTTGATCGTCCATAGAAGAATCTAGGTGAAGTTTATCTGTCATGACCATGATGTAAAGACTAGATATCGATCAGCAGTTGAGTGTGGGGCAAATAACTTTCCGTAAAGGTTGCAAGTGGTTAGGCAAACTTGCTCTTCCTTGATTTGTTCCTGTGTGCACCAGGTTTTGACTTCGGACTCATGGTGAGTACATACCCCAACGGTGCACCATCCTTCCATTCAAAGCACAGTTCAGACACTAGTGTCGTTTCCCATCGACTAGAGATGGTCGTCCAGGGCATTTCGGTTTTCATAAACTTAAACCTTGAATTGACGTGCTCTAGTTCTCGTTGCCACACCATAATGTCGTCTGAAGAGGTGAATGGAAGAGGGACAATAAAAGATCAACAAACCAGTAAGTTGGAGAACTTTGTAGGAAAGGTAACGGTTCGGCTGCGAGTTGCTTTAAACCTTCGTCTGGGTATGGGTGGGTTCGGAAATGCCATGTAGCCCCAACCCAAATAGCCAACCGCGTCTTTGGACCGTTGGGCCACTTCCTGAGATGACCAGTTTGAACTGCATCCTAATCTCGGGAGTCCGCGTATATCATTATCGCTCAGCGTTAAACGCCTAGGTAAGCCTCAGGAACCGCTGAATTCTACATGTTTTCCAAAAAGAACATGCAAGCGGAACAGGGAGTAGACCTGCATAGGCCGGAAAGGATAAGAATGCTGCGGTAGTCAACGCACACAACACAGTCTAACTACAAACGCACTCTTTCAATCATTCTGATTCGATAGAAAATCACAACACGATCGCCACTGTTCGCAATTTACTACCAAATCCTTCGGTGCATCCAAGCAGCTAGTTGATGGGTCTTTCGGACCCCGACCACGGAGACACGATACACCT
Organism: Fasciolopsis buskii; assembly: GCA_008360955.1. NCBI lineage: Eukaryota > Metazoa > Platyhelminthes > Trematoda > Plagiorchiida > Fasciolidae > Fasciolopsis > Fasciolopsis buskii. The sequence continues at coordinate 13,048 of LUCM01001450.1, read as the reverse complement.
ACTTTGCCTATATCATTTATGTGAAAAAATTTTGTTGACCGTTGGACTTCTTTGTCCCTTCTGCGAATATAGTTCGCGAGATTAGCAATCTGAATGGGCATGGAATCTCATTTGTCGACTCTTTCTAACAATTTAGTCATTTTGTATTTTTAAAACTACTAGACTCGTATTTGATTGCTTTGGTTCTAAGTACGCTCGGCAAACATCATTAGTTAGCGTATAAAGCAGGACGACTCAATGTGATTCACTGTCTTTCCACTGTAGTTCCCACTCCAGTCGCAACTCACAACACGGCAAGGTAACGGATTGTGAGCATAGGGAGCGGAAAAGAAAAGACCTGGATTATACACAACTCACATATACCAATCTAACTATAAAAAAACTTCATATTCCTCTACACTCCACAGAAATTGGACTGACATGCAGTCGTAACTCTGGCCGCTGTGTGAAGCAATCTTTCGACCCCAACATGCAAATGTAGGCCCCATTAACCCTGTCGCGACATTCTTTAACTTTCCATTTTACGTAACCTACCGCATGTGTGGCTGATTGTATCCAACTCAGCGGAAAACGAGGATAGGCACATATGGTATCCTTATGGCCTGTTCATGCATGACATCATACCCTTCAGTCGGGAAAATTCAACATAAGCTGGCATGCACCGTGTTAGAATTTCTCAAGGGGCCACATTCGTTAACGTCATCGATCCAGCATCTACTACGATATTCCAAATATCGGTGCTCCAGAAACTCCAGCGACGAGTTACTCGACAACTCAGCCAGAATGAGCCAATTGCGGTGGCAGTACAATCTTGACTTTACGAAATATCAGCGTCGGCGCCACAGGTACTGCAGACCCAACGTTAAGCCCGCTTTGAAATCTTCTCTCCTT
>LUCM01001450.1:0-10849 GCA_008360955.1 Fasciolopsis buskii | reverse complement strand
ATATATATTATATACCAACAAACATGACCCAGGTTTCCAATGGCATTGAATCACATGACATCTCCTGAGGCCAGTCGTATCACTGAGCTAAATTACCACCTCAATTCCTGTCTTCAAGGCGATGTACATTTTATTCATCTGGCTATCACCTCTTGATGGTGTTTATTAAGATCGACAGATTCATAAGGAGGGGTAACAGTGAAAATGTGTAGTTAATGCCAAACTAAAGCGGCCAAATGACGAGCAGCTGTCAGCCAAGAAGTATCAGTGATTGGGCTTTGTAAGGGTACTTTCAGTCACACGAGTCTGAATGCGAACAGCCAAATTTGATCAGTCAAACGATTCAGAGAAACATTAAAACTAGTGATAATTAAACAAACTCCAGTTTGCATGAGATAGCACTAAGCTCGATACATTAATGAGCAATGAGTAAAATTTTATTGACGTGACTTGTTTGTCCCTTCTGGAATTAGTCTGAATTAGCAATACTGAATGGGCAGTGGAATCGATTGGTCGACTCTTTCTAACAATTTAGTCCATTTTTTTTACAACTACTGACCTCGTATTGATGTGCTTTGGTTCTAGTTACTGCCTCGCAACATCATTAGTTAGCGTTAAATAGCAGGACGAACTCATGTGATCACTGTCTTTCCCACTGTGTTACACACTCCAGCGCAACAAATCAACGTGCAAGGTGAACGGGATGTGGAGCTATAGGGAGGGGAAAAGAAAAGAATGCCGTATTAGCCAACTCACAGAATACCCAATCTAACTATAAAAAAGCTTCAATCATTCTACCTCGACAGATTGGCTGCACATCAGTCAGTAACTCTGGCCAGCTGGTTGAAGGATCTTTCGGACCCCAACCATGAAAATGTGAGCCCCTTTACCCTGTCCGCTGCATTTCTTTACTTTCCAATGTTACGTCACCTACCGATGTGTGCGTGATTGCTTCCACTACAGCGGAGAAACGAAGGACTAGGCACGATATGGTATCCTTGTGCCTGTCATGCATGACACATACCCTCAGTCGAAAAATTCAACTAAGCTGGATGCACCGTGTTAGAATATTCTCAGAAGGGGCACATTCGTTACACGGTCACTCGATCCAGTACTAGCGATATTGCGCAAATATCGGTGCTCAGAAACCTCCAGACGACGAGTATCTTCGACACTCAGGCAGAACTGAGCACATTGCGGTGCAGTACAGATCTTGGACTTTAACGAAATATCAGGTCGGCGCCACAGGTACTGCAGCCCAACGTAAGCCGCTTGAACCTTGCATGTACGCGCGCCAACTTATGCTACCATGCTACCATCCTTCGTCACGCTACTGTCGACGCAACTGAAACGGTCTGGAGTTGCTGGCACATCTGTGAGTATCAAGTTCGATGCTACTGTTTTCCAGTCTTGTAACAATTGTGTACACCTTGCATGTGTGAGGCATGTGGGGAATCGATCTGCAACTGTAGCGAATCCGTCTCGTGCACGTTACGCCTGTTCCACAGATGCGAACAAGTACGCAAGTTTGGTTGGCTTAATCTAGGTCACAGGTTTTCCTCATTTTCCATTTCAACGCAAATATCCTGAAAACCTCCTAAGGCATCCTCTATCATCGTGCCGATAAGAAAAACAAAACTATCGACATGAGGCTCTTTTATCGAGCACCACATGCTTTTTCTGGTTAAGTCATCGGTAGTGATCAAGCGGATTAGGTACCTATCCAAGCAGAATGTCATAGGCTAGAATTCTATATCGGCCATTCACCTCGTTGATAGACAGCCATTCGGTGTCGCTAGTTACGTGACCTAGTAAAACTTAATATAGGTTTGCGCCATTTCAAGGTACAGGCCAAGGATGCCGGTTCCTCTTCGCATTATAACTGGCCTTAGTGGTTTATGAGTTGTGGTCCTCCCAGTACGCTGAAACGTCAAGCATGTCATAAGAAAAGGTTCATCGTGCGTCCTTCCGCGATAGGACGTGTACGAATACGGTACTGACAGCAGGTTCGTGGACTTCTGTGACATACTTTCCCGGCCGAATTTTACTTTTCGGTCAACTGAGTCGAACACTTTTCAAGTGGACGATGGGCACGGCGCGTTTTAAGTGACTACTGAAGAGTAGAACTCCAGCCGATACAACCTCGACCCATAGGAGATCCGGCCTGCTACTTGAGTAGTTGCTGTCGTTAACCAATATCAGACGATGCTGTTGTTGAAACTAAAGCCCTGGTAACTATCGGAATTAAACTGATCCCATAATGATTACTACAGTCAGCGCACAATCCAGTCGGTCACTCATCCCGTGATAACGTAATACGGTTTCGTATCCAAATGTCACGAAGCAAAGAGAGTAATTAGTTTTATCTAGGAGTCTCCACTCATTTTGAAGCGATATGGGGGTGTTCGTCGGGATCAAACGCTTTTTTGCACCTCAGCAGTTGGATTATGGACTCTGCTTCGACTTCTTTTGATGAGCAACGGTTTTCGTCGTTATTGACGTCGGGTAATCACATTAGCGCGCGGCCGGTTAATCTACTTGAAGTATCTGGCCTAGTTGTCAAGCCCTTCCTGTTTGCCACGAATGCGCTACGCTTTCCTATCACGTGTGATCGCACTGATCAAGTTTCGTCGTTTACCGTTGTCGCGTACAAGTTTAAGCAGTCTTTACCAACTTCCTACGGCATCTTCCAGTTCCCTTCGGCTACTTTCATCCACCGATTTTCGCGATCTTATTCATCTCCCTACATTTACGGAGCAAGCCTTTTTGCTGCTTTGAACTTAGATACTCTTGAGAAGTCTAGGACCTTTGCTGAACCTTGGGTCTAGAGTCGCAGACGAAACCTGTTTCTAGGTGCATTGCCTGTTGGATATGATCTTAGTGCTTCTCTGTATTTCTGTCCGTTGGAATTCCTGACTCATCTGGTAGCTTCTCATTGTCACTGATGCAAACATCTGGATCGCGCAGACTTTGTAAGGATAACCGAGTTTGCGGCTTGCTTGGGAGACCGTTAAGTTGGAATAGAAGTCGCAGTAAAACTGGCTGATGGTCCGACCGTACGTGGCGGTAGACGGCTTTGCTGTCACGCGGCTCCCTACCACGCCTTACATGGTTCGCCACTTAGTCTCCGAATCATGGTTACCGATTTCCTCTCAAGCTAACCCTGACAGTGCACGACCACATGCGCGTTTTTTCTCACGTTAATACACAGGCAAAAAGTTAGCAACAACTCATTACCCTCACCAACGTATTCGGACTGAGCCACAACGTTGGTTCTGTCCATCAGTTTCTCTAGTCCTTTTCTGTTGCTCTATTCTTGACCGAAATTCAAATCCCTTTTCATCAGATACCACACAATTTTTTGATTGCACCTTTCACTCTTCTGTTTCCAAAACAGGTGTCTGTGCTTTTGTTTATTATTCAGCCGCCGCTTGCCGGGTACCAAATCTTGACTTCTCCAACTGCGAATTTCAATTCTTGTGATTGGAATTACGATTCTTTTTCTTCAGTCACTGCTTCTGCATTGTTTATCGTCCCCCCAGCGAAACTGACTCCTCCATTTCCAATCTGTTATTATCAAGCACTGAACGTTTGTTTGTTACAGACCGCAGAAGTCATATTACTATCTTCGATTTCAATGCGAGTTGCTGGTGCACTACTGTAACCCCTCGGGTGAAGCCAAACAATTCGCTGTGGGCAAGTTTATCTCGGCTTATTGTCCTCCCTACATATACACGATAGAACTGGCAATCGTACTCATACTCTTGCTTCTATCCTCACTTCAACCCTTTCGCTTTGCTCAAATGTCTGTTTTCCCCCCTGTTGTCTCACTAGATTAGTTTCATTACATTGTCCATTGACTTCGCCGGCCACAATCCTTCACCCTCCTCATAGCACATTTTGGCACAACAATTCGGCCGTTTGGGATGGTTTCTGCAACTTCCTAGCCATGGAATAGTCGCTGTACCCTAGGCACTTCCACATCCGTTTCCATCTTTACCGACATTGTTCTTCAATGCATGAATTTTTTCAATCCATACTTTTCGAAACCAGGCAAACCCAACCCCCCAACTGGTTTAGTGACACCTGCGGTCATGCTATGCGCCTGAACCGCCAAATAAAGAGCTTTTCGTCTGTTGCAAAGCAAAACGTCTACGGTCATCGGCTGTTAGAAGCCAAACATTTTGATCCTCTGCTATAGCCCTCCTCCGTAATTTCTGCCATTCCAGTTTCATTTCCGTCTGTAATTCTTTTAGTGCTATTGCTTGTGAACCACACGAAAAAGCTGTTTTTGCCTCGCTGTTTTCTCCTAGTTCGACTTTACCAAATTACCATACACTTCCGGCTTCTTTTTGTCACATTATCCCTATTTTCTACCTATCTTTAGAACTGGTAAAATCCACCTAGTGCTGCCTCCTCTGGACGATATTCCGTCTGTCGATATTAAAATGTGTTCCTGAGTTGGTTACTTTTTTTACCCAGCCTGTCTTTCTATCAAACTTTCTACCTTTCCAATGTGACAGTGGGAATGCACCTTGACGTCTTGTGACGGCTTGCGTGCCTCCACGACCCAACGAGCTATGCGGGATGGCTTCACTCGAGTCGAAGATCTGATCATGCCTCGAAGGTCAATAGGTAGAGATATGATGAAGTAGTATAGTGGTCTTCCAGGCTGAGGATTGATTTGAGCAGGCAACTCAGTCGGGAAACTTAGTGCAAGAATAAATGACCCAAGCTTCTACTCAGCTGTTCCCCGTCACCCTGTGGAGAGTTTCTCGATAGAGCCTAAGACTGGTTGAGAAACCTAGTCGATCTCCTGCTTAGTGGCTGATTAGTTTAATTCCAATATTTACTCAGGTCTTAGTTTCGATATCTGTTCGCGAGAGTAACATTCGCGAACAACAGGCCGGATTTCGGCCAGGTCGGGGCTGTATCGACTAGATATTCACTCTTCTCCAAATACTCGAAATGCGCCGCACACACCCCCCCCGCCGCCCTACGATCGTAGTCTTTCTCGACTTGAAAGGTGCTTTCGACTCCGTGGATCGACCAGCACTACTAAGTGCCCTCCACCGGAAGGGTATGCCAACGAAGTTCGTGAACCGATTGCGAGCATTGCACTCGCATGCCTACGGTCACGTGAGGGTATACGGTGAACTGTCACGTTCATTCGAAACGACTAGTGGCGTTCGACAAGGGTGTCCCATCTCTCCATGCCTGTTCAACTTCGTCATAGACGATGTGATGGAATATGCTTTAGGAGGTCTCCGGGATGTAGGAGTCGAACCAGGAAGTGGAGGGAAGCTATGCGACCTAGATTACGCAGACGACGTTGTGTGCCTGTTCGAGTCTGCGGACCATGCACAACGGGCACTAAATAGACTGTCGAGGTCGGTTGCTCGGTTCGGCATGTGCTTTGCGCCTTCAAAGTGCAAAGTACTGTTACAGGACTGGACGACAGCAGCGCCGAACTTGATACTGGATGGAGAGGAAATAACGATTGTGGACCGTTTCACCTACCTTGGTAGCTGCGTGTCCAACGATGGTAGCTCGGGAGTGGAGGTAAATATGAGTATATCCAAGGCTCGGGCAGCTTACGCTGGACTGAAACACTTGTGGTGTCGGCCTGATATTTCACTGAAGTTGAAAGGTCGGGTGTACTGTGTTGCAGTGCGTTCAGTTCTGTTGTACGGTTGCGAGACATGGAATATGCGTGTGGGCGATGTTCGTCGGTTGGAGGTTGTCGACAACCGATGTTTACGTAGTATGGCTAGGATTGGATGGAGTGACCGGGTGAGTAATACTAAGGTTAGGAATCTGGTATTGGGTGCCACTTCTGAAGATAGCTTGTTTCAGCGTGAGACTTAGTAGACTACGCTGGTTGGGTCACGTGTTGCGTATGTCGAACACTCGTCTTCCATATCGTGCCCTATTTTGGATTCCTCCCAAGGAATGAAAGAAGCCGTGTGGAGGCCAGTAGATGACGTAGCAACGTGGAATGAGAAAACGCATGGCGAACTTAGGCAAAGTAGGTGTATCGTGTCTCCGTGGTCGGGGTCCGAAAGACCCATCAACTAGCTGCTTGGATGCACCGAAGGATTTGGTAGTAAACTGCGAACAGTGGCGATCGTGTTGTGATTTTCTATCGAATCAGAATGATTGAAAGAGTGCGTTTGTACAGTTGGACTGTGTTTCGTGTGTTGGCTGCAGCAGCATTCTTATCTTATCCCGCCTGTGTAGGTCTATTCCTTGTTCCGCTTGGTTAGTCACTAATTTTATAGACATACTTAATCTTGGGGAAACGGCAGCGGTCAGTGAGGCTTGCCTTGCTGTTTAACGCTGAACGAAGACTGGTTGCGCCATGGAAGCACCCAAGCCGTCAGAAGACCTCAAAATACTGTTTCATTGTGGTTGGACGTATTACCTATTTGTTATTTTGTATTAAGCTTTGTCAAGTAACACAGGTTCTCAGCAGGCGATGAAGTTTAGTTAAGTTTTCTCGCTTTGTTAGGAACTTTTAGAGATTGGGATGTAAAACAGTAGTTCACAAGATTATACCAATCGTCGTTTCACTCAGTGCTTTTTTCTTTTATACTGCTGCTGTCAGTCCAAAATGGCTACATGGAGTGAAATTCGCGAGCTTGCAAACAAATTGAAAACTACCCAGGAAAGGAGATGTGCACAGACATTGTCAGAACGTACTTGGGTTGACGTTATTCGCCATCTTATAGATACAAATCGTCTCAAATTAATTTTTACTACCGACGGACGGTCATACTTAACAAAAGAAGAACTGGAAAAAGAAATACGCGAAGAAGTGGAGGCTCATTCCGGGCGGATATCCTTGATTGAAATCGCGTCAAATATAGACGTCGATCCTTTAATCATCGAATCCCGAGCAGCTGAAATGGTTGCATCGGATGCTCAAGACAAATCTTCCAATAGGCTACTTAGCCTTCCCGGCGAATTAATTGACGAATCCTATGTGCGCAAGATCGCCCATGAAATTCAAGATATGTTCGAGGAACGAGGTCAAGTTAGTATAGGAGAGCTAGCGACCATCTTTGGACTACCAACATCATTTTTGTTGAACGTCATTAACGAGTATCAGGGGACGCTGTTTCGTGTTCATAAGTATGGAGAGAAATATCTGACTGATGTGTATTTAAACACCAATCGAGCAAAGGCCCGGGGATTTTTTACTGCCCTAATGCGTCCCGTCACATTGGCCAGTGCTTCTACGAAGCTAGGAATTGCCGAGAATCTTTTATCTAGCATTGTTTCCAGTCTGATAAGCAGTGGTCAGTTGTGTGGAAGCCTGATGGCCGGACGGGGTACATTTGTGCCCTTCTGCTACACGCGCGCAGAGGATACGTACATCACTGCATTCTACAATCAGAATGGGTACGTTGAATGGAGCTATTTGAAGCGTCTTGGGATTCAAGAACCTGGTGCTTATCTCCGAAATCTGTTGCCTAAAGCGATCCACTTTTCTGGAGTATCTGTTGGTCCTGTTTTGTTGGACCAGTTAAAAGCAACTGTTGATGAGGCTGTGCGTGAGTCTTCATGGGTAGATCTAACTCATTGCCTTCCTTCTGGACTGGATTCCAAGGAACGCACGGAGATAATTGCCCCATATATTAAGCAAACTCCCTTGCAACCGATCGCTGGGGGCTTTTTCGTTGTTTCCGATGCATATATCAACCGATGTGAAGAAATGTTCCAAAATTTTTTAAAAACGAAAGCGCAAGAAGTTTTCATCAAACAGCGGCGTTCGCTGCCGACCTCTTCAACTTATACCATAGTGGAAGCAGACCAGCCACAAAGGCGCGTAACTCAAGCCTCTAAAGGCGGCTTTGGTTTTGGCGCGCGTGAAGTAAAGACTAAAAATGTCAAAAAGAAATACATTCCTGGGAAGAAAAAAAGTGCCACTCAAGCTAGCTCAGAACCAGATAATGAAGAAAGCGGAATCTCACGATCAGACGGATCTGCGGCGTTCTCAAAGCACATAAGCGAGGAAGAATTAAACCGACTTCTTGCGGAGGAGCTTCATTCCGATGTTCCGGAGGAGGTTATAGAAGGTGTGGTCGTCTACTTACTACCGAAGCTAGAGCGTACTTTTGCGAAGATTATTGAGTCACTGGTTAGTGACGATACTGGATCTCGACGAGGAAATGCTGGACAAACTCAGGAGGCAGCAAACAACATGGTATTTGCCATCCAGGTGAGTTTGGGCAAGTAGATTATTTATTCTCGGCAATACTGTTCGTTCCTTGATTCGCACACGTAACCACCCACAGCCGCGCCATAGATTTTGATGACAGTTATGACTTTTATTTGAAATGGGTGGCCATCTTGTTTGAGATCACGTCACTAGAAACGTTGTTTTGTTGCGACACAGTCAGTTGCTCTGATATGAATATTGTCAGCTTTAAGCCTGAGAGTGACTAGTTAACTTCATTTTGACTTTTTAATTTTTGGTATGTGCACTCACTATGATAAACGCAGTCATCATTATTACTAGTTCCGTTTAAGGATGTCAATGACAATTTCTTTTCAATCGTAGCCTATCTGCTCCATTCGTGAACCGGTCGGTTTTCACCGTCTGGTTGCAAGATGGGATGACGGTTGTTATTCGTAATTATATCATTGTCTTCGTTTGCGTATTTTCAAGTTTCTTGTATCTTCCTCTGTCCTCAGCTTATGGAACGAGGAATCAGTGAAATAACAGACCAAGAACTGCAAACTACACTAAGACGATACCTGATAAAAAATCACGGTGCTTGTGTTGTGGACAAACTTTGTGAGGAACTAGCTCGATATTACGGACTTACGTGGCCCCCGGAATGCACTCCCAATCTCACAGAAAACGACACGACACCCGAACAAATCAGTTCGGAGCAGCGCCAAAAGTTTGTTGATCAAGTGAAACACTTGGGTACTCCAGAGGCCACAAAATCTGCCTCTTCTTTGCACGGACTTCTAGAAAAGATGCGGGCATTCTTATCTGGGTTTTGTTCAATGGCTGAATTTTATTCCGCCTTGGATGATTTTGCCACAGAGCAAATAGGCATCAAATTGGCCACACTTCATGTACATTCAGACAATAAGAGAAAACGTGAAGAAAGAATCAAGGCAAACGAACTGGCTCTGCAGGTTGAACTGCAGTTAACAAGCGCTTGCGAAGAGTTCAAATCTTCTCCTGCTTTGCAACACGCAACCACTGCTGCTCTGGCTGCTGTTTGTCTATTTTCACAAGTTGCCACTGGATGGCCTATTGCCGCCCCTGGGCGTTGTGTTCCTGAGTTGGTCACTTGGCTATCTAATTTTGTGGAGTCGAAAAAACAGGCGCTGTCGTTGCCGCCGGCAGTTTATTCGTTTGTATCTTCCTCGGCCATTGACAATCTTTCGCTTTTGACTGGTTTTATCGCCCAACACATGCATGTTTCTGACCCTGTCGATTTGACGGATAGTCTAACCAAGCCAATGTTGGAACTGTTGGATGTGGCAAAAGAATGCAGAAAACAGTTGTATGCATAAGAACATTTCAGTGATATCGTTGTCCTTTGACCGTTACTTCCTCGTCTTAAAACGATTTTCAGTGATCATTTTCTTCAGCTCTTGTTTGTGATACACTTTTTCAATTTCCGCTATAATTCCGGTGATGGATAAAACAATTTTTTAACTAGGAACTGGATTAGCATGTCAATAGGGTTGCACACTGCTTAAATGGAGAGCAATATATATCGATAGGTGCTCATAAATTATCGTACCTTCAGATGTTTGTTTCTTAGCTTGTTGTAAATTGGAGTCCACCTGGATGAAATAATGAATGTGTACAGTTTTGTTTCAGACAAGAATACAGTGCGATGACTTTGCTTGGACCTTTAATTAGTCCATAGTAAGAAGGTCGATGGGTGCGGTGGCGCTACCACTGACAATATACGGTGGTGCCAGTCCATGTCCCTAAAGTCTAAGCTTTTGTATGTTTATCCCTGGAAATTGAATCGACCTGTACCAGGTCGAAATAATCCTCAATGCGGGTAAGAACTCTGCTCCCTCTAGTATTCCAGCATGTTAAACGACAGCGATGTACCAATCATCATCATCACCATCGTTCAACGTTAAACAGCAAGGCAAGCCTCATTGACCGCTGCCTTTCCCCAGAGTTACACGTTTATATAAAAAGAGTGAATATCCAAGGGGAACAGGGAGTATAGACCTCACCAGGCCGGGATAAGATGAAGATGCTGGCTGCCAGCCAACATCACGGAAACACAGTCCAACTGTACAAACGCCCTCTTTCAATCATCTATTCGATAGGAAATATCACAACACGATCGCCACTGTTCGCAATTTATACTACCAAATCCTTTCGTGCATCCACAGCAGCTAGTTTGTATGGGTCTTTCGGACCCCGACCACGCGAAGACACGATACATCCTTAACTTTGCCTAAGTTCGCCATGCTTTTCTCATATCCCACGTGTGCTACGTCACTTTCTACTGGCCTCCACACGGCTTCTTTTTCATTCCTTGACGTGAGGAAGATCCAAAATAGGCGGCACATATGGGAAGACGAGTGTGTTCCGCATCATACGCAACACCGTGGACCCGAACCAGCCTACGTCTCTACTCAAGTCTCACGCTGAAAACATTAGCTATCTTTCAGAGAGTGGCACCCAAATACAGATTCCATAACCTTAGTCATTATCTCACCCGGATCACTCCTCCAATCCTAGCGCATGCTACTGACGTAAACATCGGTTGTCGACATACCTCCAAGCCGACGCAACATCGACCCACCACGCATTATTTCCATGTTCTCGCAACCGTACAATACAGAAACT
>LUCM01001449.1:0-31232 GCA_008360955.1 Fasciolopsis buskii | reverse complement strand
GACTGATGACGAAATACAAAGTTGAGGAACTACTCGGAAGAAAAGAGGTTTCGAATGGAAGAACCATTCCCCAACCATTATCTGCCTCGAAGCACAATGTGTAACGAAGACGGTATTCTGTGGACATGCACAAAATATATCCCAACCACCTCAACCTATTTTGAAGACTCGATGCCAAGACACAGTACCTCACGCCTAACTTCTGTGTTACTCGCGAAATTCCTACACACCTCACCCCATATTCTATCAATACTACGAAAACAACGATGTTCAAACATCAAAAGTCTTCGCTTATCCTTTAATCTTAACGACCATCTCTCGGAACCGGAAAGCAATACCGACCTCACTACTGTTGCATACACTTGATCTTTGATCGACAACCGATCTCACGTCATAAATACGAATGCCATAAATCAGTGGATGTCAATCGAGCCATTTTCGCACGAGAAGACATTTCATCCGACATATCACCATCTGGTGACACAACTACCCAAGTAACTAAACCTACCCAGCTCTCCCAATTTTTCTCCCACAAGAACGAGCTTCAGCTTCGAGATAATGCAAGCTTGCAAATGGATTTCATATTTCTAAAGTGTAAAACACATCCCGGTCATACCTACACTGTCGTCCGGACGATCGAGAAAAGGTATGCAGCCTACTTGAGTCCGCATTCAGTAGCACAACATCAACTGTATATTCGAATACAGACAGCTTCGTGTGTGAGGAAACATCAATGCCACTCACAAAGATGAAACAGCTGTACAAGCGCTTCCATGGTTTGTTAATGGTGAGTTGAACAATGGTATCACATTGTGAGTTATTTCATGAATACCACTATTCTCAAATGAGGATGAGGAATCTTCCACTATCATCTCAACAAGAAAGTTGAAAAGAGGCAGCTTCAAAGAGCACCATTTCCGGTGGTGAACTGGAGTGAAAGTTTGCCACAAGCACCAACTCGACTTCGGCTGCTCGAATGCAGAGATTGGAAAACAGAACAGAATTTCTCTACAATACCTTTCAGCACATTAGCCATTAAATATATGTGCACTATCCTAGATGGATATCAGTTGTGCAAGTGCTCATCTCTTGGGGTTTCCCAGTTAAGGATGAGACTGGATGGAATGACTGTGTGAGCAATGATGACGTTAGAAACAGAGTACTGATTCAAAGAATACTTTATCATAGCGTATTCGGTTCAGCAGACCTTGTTAGCTGTGGCACGTGCCGCATGTGGCAAACACACACCAACCATACCTGTATATGCCGTTTATTGTCCAATAACACGTTCTTTTCTTTTTCCAACCCATGTAGATACACTACTAACTACTCACCTTGTAAACCCGTTCTTTTATTGCAACATGCAACATGATGGGAAAAGCAGGGGTCAGTAGAGACCGCCCTATCGTGTACTGCTGTACGACAGTGATTGTGATGGCTTATCAACCCGTGTATAGAAACGATAAAGCTTGGATGGTCGAATAAATTACTATACATGGAGGTAGGATTATCATTATGCGAACGGAATAAAACCGAAAAAAGAACACACGTGTTGTACAGCAGCATAGATAGAGTTAATCAAGCACACAGTACATCTGGACGATTGTCGGTTGCACTTCTCAGTGTTTGTACACGGGTGGACTGACAAACAAGTGACATAGCTTGGGCTTAAAGGTACCAACAGGATGAATTCATTGCATTCACGTGCCGAACAGAAAGGGGCACGAGTAAAGACCCAGGTTAACACGCACACATACATACACACGTACACAAAATACACGACAATAAAGGAATCAACAAATTGAATTGAATGAGACGAAGGAGAACTGGGTGGAATTCGGCCACAGTAAATGGATGATAGAGTCCTCACTGAAACAGTAGACGTTCTCCCGAGATTTGTTGCGACGCATGACACGTGGATATAGCACAGTTTATTATTATGCGCGCGGAAATAGCGATGGCGGAGAAATATCAAAATGACAGAACCACTCGAAGGCCCCAAGTAAAAGGAAAAGATGAAACATGGGTCGATGGGATCCACATCAACGAAAAAATATGGAGTTAATCGGCGGAGTTGACTGACAATACACCAGCATTTTTCTGAAAACAACATCAGAAAGCACAGGATCAAAAGAGGAGTGATTTTTAACTTCGAGTATCTTTTTGATACATCTGATCGATTTCCCGCTGAAATCGAGTTTGCAGGTTGAATCGTTTCAGTTTCAGTGCATCTGTCACGAGACCGGTGTCTGGAGTCCATTGGAGTGGATCTAAGTGGACTTTTTGAGGGATCTCAAACGTACTCAGTCGTTTTTCTCGAGCAACACGATGGAGGTCTTTGAGGACTTCTCCAATAATCTACATAGGGAAACAGTTAAAGGCGATTAGAAGATCAATCACAATCGGGAAAATCCGCCTATTGCATAGTGAAATATACATATGCACATATATATATATATATATATATATACATATATATATAGCGTATACATAATGCATGTTCTCCACATAGTAAATACATAAAACAACAATTTAATCGGCATTCTATCTTCGCCCCTAAGACAGGCCAAATTACAAAGTGTCAGGAAATGACAGGTGTCATTTTCTAAGAACACAATGGATTCCATGCACACTATTGAAAATTCAAATGGGATTTTAATGACGGATAAGCATTCGAAGTGAACAAGTATGAGGATGTATGGACAAGCGTGCGTATGCTTGGCGAACGGCAACAGCCGTGAAAGCGGTTATGTGGTCCCGGGGAAGTTCAGCCCAGCATGGTCGGGATTAGATGTCTCAAGCTCCGAGTCGCCAATTCATCCTGAACGTTCTTTGGCATGTTCCCAAATGAACGACTATATGCTCACTGGCATCTGTGGTAACTAGGATATCTACCTCATCCGAAGGGCTACGAGATCACCAAATTGTTCCGTAATCCTATCGACGACATACTTGAATAGAATAGGAAAACTGAGGACCCCTATCTCACTCCAAAATGAATAATGACTTATGGAGATTTCCCATCATACATTGCGGTGGGCTGCTGGAACTTGTAGCTGTGGCCCGATACTCGGCGTAGTGTAAACATTTCATCAATGCAAAATCTGCCAAATCAAAACCCTTTCTGGTTTGTTCTAGTGCGGCGATCTCTCGGACGTGCAAACCGGTAAAGAAATAGTACACAGAAAATGTTTAGGTAATGACAATCAGATTGACACGTCCGTGGTTCCTAGACAACGAGATCGCAGCTTAACGTGGTGCGACGACTTGCGTGCTCCCATGAACCAACGAGCCACACAGGAAAACTCATCTAAAGCCGAAGATCCAATCATGCCTGAAAGATCAAGGGAGAGACATCTGATGAAGTAGTCTCCTGGTCCTCCTGGTCGGGGGTTGATTTCAGCTTGCAACTCAGTCGGCAAAATGAGTGGGAGAAAAATTGATCCAAGTAGATGGACTTCCACTCAGCCACACCCCGCCGTTTTGCAGTCCGGCTTTTGTTAGGACCTTCTGACTACAGGGTGGATTCCTCAGCAGAATTCGTCTATTATCCGTGAGTTACACACCCACAAATTATTCCACACTGCATTGGTCGCCGCGCAGAATCATCGGGACGCGCTGCCTATTGCATCGAGGGGGGTGGGTAGTGATAAGTATGCTACTATTCAGAGTTTCCCTTTATTCAATGTCTCTTCTCTCTCCAACCCAATCTCTTTGTCCGCGCTGCCTATCCATAATGTTACCACGAGTGAATCCAATGTTGTTAAAAGTATATGAAAGTTACGGCCCATAAATGCAGCAAACATGAAGACGCTGGACGATAAAGGACAAAAAACTGTAAAGAGTGCAACGCCCGCCATCGCCAACGCCGAAGTTAACCTAACAAGGAGTATCAATTATAAATACTAAAATAAGAATAAATGAAAAACGCACCTGAGGTGCTTTACATAAAGCAGCAAGTTCTGCTTGGTGTACCAAATTCGTGTTTTTTAATTGATCCGCTGTGAACGTAGCACGAGCTTCGTCAACCAGGTGTTTCAAGCCCACTTTCTGAGCCAGGTCCATCAGTGCCACATACTTGGGCGACACGAAACAAACAGCGAAGTGTTGTGACGGATTCGCATAGACACACACTTGCTCCACATACGGAGATTGGGATAATGCCAGTTCAACTTTGCTCAAGGAGAGATACTCGCCAGCTTGTAACTTGACCAAATCCTTTTTCCTATCGATTATCGACAGACTGCCATCTGTGTGCATGAGTCCAATGTCACCTGAGGCGAAGAATAAATGAACAAATGCAATCAAACAAAAATGAAACGCGCTGAGTGTCAACCAACTCGTTGAGTGAGTATCACAAGCCATGGCTTGGGTCTGAATTACAATATTTTCAGGTAATTCCTCAACAAGAAGAGACTGTTTCCTACTGAACCTAGTTGAACGCACTTACAATCACAACTGGCATCACGAACCGTTTCCTGCAGTTTGCTTCCGTCTTCAGACAAGAATACAACCAGAATGCAAAGATCAATCTTAATATCACGTTAAGTGGGTAGAATTTTTGAATTACTGATTTTTTCATTCAGTTTTTCAAGCAGGTTTCCGCGCACAAATGAGATATCATCTGGCTGAATGGAGTGCCAGACTCATCCGACTTAAACGACAGTCATTTCCATAAAATCTAAAAAATCTTGGCACAGGTACACTCCGATGACTAAGACTTGGGCCGCATAAAGAAACAATGCCAAAAAGCTGAAGTCAGTGATGTGTATAAGGCGGCTTTGGCTTATCCTACACAGACGTTAGGTACATGTGCACTCGAAACGGACTAACAACTGCAATATCAAAGCACTGAGACAAAGACAGTGTGATATTGCCTCTATCATGAATAAAAAAGGCTTGCAAATTGATCCGTTTTACTCCAGGGTTGACAATAAAGCAATAAGCCGGGTGGTAATACTCCATGTCCGCGAATGGCTACAACACAATTCAGCTCAAACCCGTGTAACCATGATCCTGAAATTGGTAGTGAAGAATGTTAGCTACACAGGATCAATGACTTGGAAAATCAATTTTTCCTAAGGTAGTTAGGATAACTGACTTGTAAATTGAACTGGTAAGATAGAGACGAAAAGATGCTAACAGTTCTGTTAGCATCAATAACTCTGTTCTCACTGACCAACGGAACCAGAGAGGGACAATTGTATTTGTTTTTAGAGAGCCATCGAAGAACAATCAAAGGTCGTCAGCAAGCAAGTTATGGCTAGTTAGAGATTAAGGAAGATGATGTGCTATTTTGTGAAATGAGTTAATTGATTTGCTACTTTACAGAGCTAAAGGACAACAAAACCACAAACAGAACCAACCCTGATTTACTTCCCTGCATCCGCTTAACAACAAGTGGCCGTCCCTGCAGGGCACAAGAGGGAAACTAGTGAGTCTAATGGAGCTAAAAATAATCCACTTAAAATCGGTTAATCATATCTTCTAAGACATACCAGTGCAAAACCACCGTACTCCGTCTTCGTCTTTGTAAAAGTCACGGGCAGTCAGCTCCGGTTGCTTATAGTAACCTTTCGAAAGCGAACCACCAGCGATGAGGATTTCACCACGTGGTGATGGTTTATCGTAAGGCGAATAGCCCCCCTCGGGCCATGCACGAAGTTTGATCTGAACGGATGGGCTGGGGGCACCAACGTGATTGCATCGTAAGTCGCCGCATTCCATCAGGGCTCCGGAGGAGCTGGTTTCTGTCAAGCCGTACCTGAGGTAGAAGATAAATAGTTGCATATATTACATTTTGGCGATAACAAGTATAAGCATAAATATTTCGGAAGCAAGAAAGTCACTGACTGCGGGCATTTAGCCGTAAGGCCTCCATCCACTGTGCTGAAGCATATCACTGATCCGAACACAGTAATTTGGCTCTACCCACTGGGGACCGTTCGGTGATTAGGATTTCCACACCCCTACGAGAAGAACTGATCATCCAGCCCTTTATTCCAGCCAGAACGTACCTCGGATAACGATATGCACCGGGGATACGGTCAGGGAGCGAGCAGTTTGGATGAAACATTCACTAACTAATCCTTGCGATTTTTGCATGAACAATTACCACCTTGTCTTGAAGAGGGTGCAATCATCGACTCACATCAATTCTTAAGAATGTCACCCTACCAACAGTGAGTTTTGTTACTACTTTGGATAAAGATGGGGAGAGCGCGTCTGATACGACAGTCGTGTCTTTTCTGAAAAATTATCTTTCCGGTAACCTTCAGTTCCGACGGAGGATTAGTAGTCAATTGGAGACAAGTAGAAAAGTAAAATGCAACAGTCAGTGAGGCTGCCTTGCCGTTGAACGCTGAATGATGATGATGATGAGTAGAGGGTACACTGTGAAGGTGTGCTAACTAAAACACTTCCTAAAATACTCTGTTCAACACTCCAAACGACCCTCCTTAGAATGAACCGATGAGTTGACAGATCCATTGATCACTGCATTTACATCCGATTTTCGTGGAATAGCACACTCCTAATTGGTAGGCGAAGACTGCGGCTCTTGTGGATGGATGTGGCATTTTCCAATTTGTCTGTTTCCATATCCGCCACCTCTGGTCATTCCGCAGGTTTGAGAGAGGTGACTTCCCAGGGGTTTGCGCATCTTATAGTATGTGGTATCCGAGGGCGGTTTCCAAGGCAGTAGGAATATTGCTGATGGCACTGTTGTAGCATGTTTTTACTGAAACCTGGTGGCTGTCTCACACTTCATTTAACAAGCTTCGACTCATGAGCTTATCCTCTGCTACCACGATGAGACAAAGTGCAATAATTTGCACGTTTCTGAAACCTTGAGGGCTATGGAAGATGACCCTGTAGTCGAAGATGCATTTACGCCTCGAAGATCAATGGATGGAAGCCGGAATAGTGCAGCTGAGATTCATCTTTATGATGGGAGAAGTAATCGCTCCTTAACGGACAGGTATAGACGCGCAAACTGAGTAGCCAACGGCTCAGAGGATGGTGCCTCTTGCCGCTCCGCTTCCTTTAATGGGCGTCTCCACGAAAGGATCTGAGCAGACAATAGAACATTAATACGACTCTCAAGGATGACAAAACAGTGCAGGCCTGGCAACGAAGCATAATGCGACCTAAATAAGCTCCCACATGGATGTTTCAACCAAATTTGCGTCCCGCGTCAAGGTTTCATTGCTCTGTGGATCGTCTCATTGCTTACCAACCGCCAAGAAACAGAACTGCGATTAGGCGAAAGGAATGCAGAAAGGCAAGTCCATGCCATACGGTCAATGTGAGCGATCCGTGTTACACTACGAAACCACGTGGAACGGGAAACCAATCAGCGGATGGCTCAGCAAACCGATGAAATATGCGACAGCCACACAGCATGAATATGCACCTGTTAGTTCTGTAAATGCGTGTTTCTCTCCAGAAAGACAAGATTTACGCCGACTCAACTTGCTCTTTTTCCTTTAGAGCTAATGGGGAAAAGCGAATGCAGACTAGAAACATGTTTATCGTCTGATATTTCCCGATTGGAACAGTACAGGTTCCTAAGGAAAAAATCGATGAGGACAAATCCCGCAATTTTCCGCACATGCCAGCTTCGGTAATGGGCTGTTCAAGCCAGAACAAATGAAAACCGATACTGCTTTTCCGAAACGCACACAAACGAACCACCTTTCGTATCTGTTATTCAAAACCCAGGAATAATCTTGGTTTTTTCAATTCATCTTTCGCGTGTTGAGTTTCTGGCGTTAGTAGTTAGGCCAGTCTCGGGGTTGATTTCAGCATGATAGCCTAGCGTGCAGTTGGACTAGGTCCTTATCAACGATCGATTGTGTGCATCTCCGTTGGGCAATGCTCTACCGGTCAGTAGAAGTTGATTTAAATGCAGATGTCTGTTCTTTATATCTGCATATGGTCCCACCGGTTGCAGTTGCCTCGAGATCAAAAAAGAGATTTATCGAGGCCTGTCTTGAATATCACCAAGCATGTGTTCAATGGACCTCGATGTTGTTGTTGTTCGTTTCAAAGTCCAAGTTCAGTTTTTAGAAGAGACAGATCCATTTGCTGTGCTACACGACCCAAGTGACAATGGTGACTGCCTCATTCAAGCACATTATAATCACTACCTGCTGTCAGTGAGATGGAAATTTTGCTACAAAAGCAATATCAACTTACTGGCTTCTTCCATCACGTTCCAGCGTTCGGCTCAGATTGGTCACATTACTATCGACCACCAGTGGTACTGACCATACCAGTCCACGTCTGTCGACCACGCGTTGATTCTTGCTCGCTTTTGTTTGAGTTTATCCTGTTATCACATGAGCACCCACAGTTGCTTCTAGATGGTAACTACCGACTTGGATTATAGTAGGGCTTTCTAAGTGTTTGCTAACAAAATCTAATGCTTAGAATTTCCGCAAGCATAGAGAAGATCGAAAAAGCTCTGTACGTGGCAGCAAATCCCATGGAGGACTGTAAATCGTTTGGGCGCCAGCTCCAGTGTTAAATATTTGCGGATCAGCCTCTCTCTCATGTTACATGCGTAAGTCCCTAAGAAGTCATCTGTCCGTGACGCCGATGGACGACGAGCAGTGACTGGTCGCAAAATTCCACTGGGTTGGTTAGAAGTAGAACTTTGTTCTCAAAAGGAAACAGTTTGGTGAAGTAGTGAGGTGTGTTCATTTGAGAAGCTGCATTTTATCAGCTGGTAGCGTATTGGAAGAAACGTCGACGAGCATCCAGAAAGCCCAAATAGCTCGTTGATCTGAGACATCATGCTTTATTGTCGGTCAAAGGTCTCTCGTATGAAGGAGATAGAGTCATCGTCATCAACGTGCATTATTAAGGATGACTGGTCTCCATGCGGCCCTGAAACGTAACCGTTGCGAATGGATGCGCGAAACTACCGCTGTCCCAGCACCATTATCCTCGTAGCATTGTCAGAAAGTTAATGAGGGTGATGCGATCCTCATTGTTTTGCGAACGAGTGCAACTGTAAACTGTCATGATTCACAACATGAATGAGAAACCAGTAACCATGAACTTAGAGCATAAATAAGCGAACTACAAGAGATTCCAAGGGATCAGGCGTGGTAGTGGACCGGGTGACAGGAAATCCGTCTACCACTTATTTAGGTACCATACTGCCATCATTACAATTTCAAACTAGAGACGCTGCGAGGCAGCAACCAAAAACAAAGCCCACCAGTGCAAGGTTAACGGTTGTCAAAACTGAACGGAACTATTTGTTTTAAACACTTGATCCATGAGAGCAGTGGAAGAGATGTCCCACAGTTACTTGGGTCAAAAGCAGAGAGGGATGGACCGTGAATAATGAGTGCAACTTACAGTGACAGAGCCATATGAATCCTGAGTGGTACTGGCCTCTCCCTTCCTTTCCTGTTTTCTATGTGGACGAGGTGGCAACATGCGGAAACCATATTCAAGTACAATTTTCAGGTGGGAAGTGAGCAGCGATATGGTGATAGAGTGCCTTAGTTGAATAGTCTACCATAATTAACAACAAGAATAACTTACCCTTGAACGATGGGTGCCAAACAAATATTGGCAAATAGTTGTGAATCTTCTGAAAGCGGTGCACCACCACTGACGATGTACCGAATTCTACCGCCCATCAGGGAACGCACGCGACGAAAAATGAGTCGATCAACCAGGAAACTCGGAAACCCGCCGTGAATCCGGCGACATTTGTAGTCATAGGCAAAACGGAACAACTAAAAAGCAAAAACAACATAAAATGAGTCATCCTTGCATGCATGATCGGGGAAATGCAATAAAAAATTATTGAGCGCATTATAGTCGATAGCGTTGATCTATAGCCCTGCTATAACAAAGAGCCCCCACTAACTAGGGCTGAGCACTTTTGTCGATTTTGTTACATTTAACATCCCGACGAACACAGGTAACGAATTTTAATCTATCGAGCTATGAGGACTTATAGTGTAAGAAAAACTTTAAAAAGTCCGCTTTTAAGTAATTCTATTCTGAGAAGAAGAAATATGGAGTGGTGGATGTGAACCATCAGTAATAATCTGTACAAGCTTCCCACGGGCGGTAACGCGGACCTGAGAGATTTTAATGCAAAATATTAAAAGAAGTCAGAGAAACGGCGAATGGTCGAAAGCCAATGTCAAAGGATTACGCGGTCCTTCTCTAAGAGTGCGAACATATAAAACTGAAGTTAAGCTAGCGGAACATAACAGTACTGTGGTATAGGGAGTGGCCTATTCTCAATCGGTAACAGCTTTGTGATATACTTTCCGTTTTGAGAAAACCGGTGGTGCCTGATATCGAAAATCACGAATAAGTCTCCATGAAACTAATTCTGCATACCAATCCAATTGTGATTGTTACCCCGATGCTTTATCTAATCGCGAATAAAATGAACAAAATAGTATGAAGCGGAGAAATAGTGCAGTTGTGTTATACACCGTAAAATGCCTCCAACTGTCTGCCGATGAGATTTTGTAGGCCGTCATCAGATCCAAATCGTCCTCCTCAGTGGCTAGGATTAACATTCCCAAATGCCACGTCATGGACGGGTCGTTCCTAACCATACACCAATCACCAACTACTTTGCAAAAGTACATATTAAAAATGTGTGCATGCAAAACACACGTCCTAAACGACTTAATCATTGAATTCGATGTTTGCTGTAAGGATTGGACTTTGGAGCACAAAAATATCTAACTTCAGCGGTCCTGAAAAGGCCTGAACTTCGTGTTGGAAGAATGACGCAAAGACGCTAATGTTCAAAAGTTTTTCGCGCATTCTATGTTCACAGTCGTCGTTATTTTGGTCCGTATAAACGGATTGACCTAACTGGTTCCATGCGCATCCGATCTCCGAGGAATGATCGGGCGTTAAGCCAACGATAAAGATGTCGCCAAGCCGGTAAAAGTCAAGCAGGCCCCGTGATTAAGCGCGAAATCGGGCGCGCATTTCAATCTGAATGGAAAGCAACTTTGATGTATAGCTATTTTCGTGACGAACTCCTAAGAAAGGCTGCCATGGATGCGAAATTGACCTTCGACTCTGAAAGCTGAACTGCGCTATGGGATATTGCGTTGAAAAGCGAAGTACCTGGGAGATACGTGCCCATTAGCAAAGGTCAGCACCATCATATTTAGACTGAATGGAAGAGAATAAATAACATTCGCAATCCTTCGGAGTACGACAAGACAGCCCTACACTCCTATTTCTTCTAAGCACTTCCTGAAAATATTTGTCACAATCCAGAAAACGAAAGATCGGGAACTTGCAGGTTACTTTGGCTTGGAATACGTCGATCTTTTCTTTACAAGACTTGTAATAAACACAAACGGTTTACCGAAAGTAGTCGTCAGGACCATCCAGAATGGCCAGTGAAACGATACATGACAGAAATGCAGAGCCAAGCTCATAGCAACGGCAAAGTTTCAACCGTTGGGCTGAGTACTTTAAAGACAAATTTTACAGGCTGTGTTACTGCAATTACTCCAACGTAAACGGCTGCGAGCATTTGGAGTGCCGCCTGACCCCAAAGGAAATGGAAGTACAGCCGAGAACCTGCTTACCAAAGCATGGAAGAGATCCATTCGGTCAAATTTCCAATTTTTTCAAACTAGATCCAGACGCTTTGATAGACATCTAACTCAGTGCTCCGTGACCTTTGGGGGCAGAGTCACTGACTAAGCCCACATTCAAGAAGGAAATACACGATGATTAAAGGAATCATTATGGGGTCAGTTTAATTCTGACAGTTGCCCAGGTATGAACACTAATTTTGCTGAACCGCATGACATTTTTTCGGGAGAGGAGCAACTGTGAATAGCAGACTGGATACCGCCAGGACCAAAGTTGCATGAACCAAAATTTTGTTCTTCGCCACTTGAACCGAGCTGCACATACCGTTGCCCGACTAATATGATTTTCCTCGACTGGACTGCTGGGACAGCCCGGACAGTGCTCTTCATCAAAAATATATGCCACAAGAGATTGTGAATCTACCGGGATCGTGAGCGGCGGTGGTCAAGTGGGTTAAAGCGTCCGTCCACAAAAAACGTCAAAGGTTCGAATACGAGATCCACCGGTCACTTTGGTGATAGGTGGTAACTCGCTATCGCTCGATTCGTTACTGTACCTGACCTACTGCGACCTTATGTGGTTCTACATCACTGCAAGTCTCAAGACTATGGCTGCCGGTTACCCTCTCCCTGTGTAGGCCGCTCTAATGGTCATGGGGTATGCTCTATCTACTACACTCATGATTCCAGCGTATATAAAATTATAGTCACGTAAGAATAAGATCAATTCTTAAATTCGTTCGAAAAGATAAGAAGCATTCGACGAATGAAAATTTTGCCATTCCCATTCAACTTCATAACCGACGAAATAATGAAGAATGCCTCACGAGGCAAACTAAAAACAACTATTGACGCACTCGAAACATCCTTTACATCTTCAAAGTGTTAAGTGTTGTTACATGACTGGACGACAATAGTGCCGAATTTACTAATGAATGAAGAGAAACCAGACTGTCGACTGTCCCATTTACCTCAGAGGCTGTGTGACAAGGGACAGTACCATGGTAGCTGAGGTAAACATACGCACACCCAAGGATCGCGCAGTGTATGACTGACGCCGACCTGATATTCCGCTGAAGATGAAAGGTTAGATTGTATGTACTGTGCCCCAGCGCGCTATTTTGTGATCCGATTGCGAGATGAGATTTACGTGGAGGAAACATTCGTCACTTGGAGGTTTTCAACCACCGACGTTTGTGAAGAATCTCTAATACTGGATGGGATGCCTGAGTGAGCAATACTGACGTTAAAAATCGAATACTGGGTATTGGTTCAGAGGATACTTTCGACAGTAGCCAGCTAAGTAAAATTCGTTGGTTGAGGGACGTGCTGCGTCAGATTGGCACAATTACACAAACACTAACAAGATACAGGATGCCAATACTAGAGGTCTAAAAGCACAACAGGGACGCAAGAGCCTCAGACCCTTTGAGATGACGTTTATACTGGCTGACGGCTGATCAAAGTGAGCAAACTTAGGAATATAAACTGGATCCAGCAGTGAACCTTTGGCTCACAATCACAAGTCGGTTGTTGGTCGACGCCCTAACTGAGGGCGCGAGGCGCGAATCTAGTTCTCCCACCATCCGGCTAGAGAACACCAGAAGGAACAACAAGTTTATTGACCGCGGCCAAGGTAGGTTATTCCAGCTCAGTTTGGATAACCATCAACTTTGCACAAGCGTGCTTTGATTTATTTTGCAATCTGACAGCATCATCTGCTCAAACTGAAAAAACGGAGAAAAATGAAACAGATTGAAAAATAGTAAGGTAAAGAACTACATAGAACAAAAGATTTCGAATATAGAAAAGACACTAACTGCGGTACTGAGTCATAACATCTATTGTTTCCAATTACTGCTTCAAGGTATCCCGGTAGTCTAACTGCACCTGCTTAAAACAATCCATTGGCTAAAGCTTCCATACTTTTATCCATTTCATCGACTGGCTACTTCGAACCATCCTCCAACCATTATCTGCCTCGAAGCACAATGTACGACGAGGAAGGTGTTCTGTGCGCAAAATATGTTCCAACCATCTTAACCTATTCCGATTCAGTGCCTGTTCTGAAGATTAAACTTTAGGACCCAGTACACTAGCCTAACCTATGAATTACTCGCTAAATTCTCCCACCATATTCGACTAATACTACGAAAACAACGGTGTTCAAAAACCGAGTAAGCAAGCGGCGGAAAAACACGTCAATAATAACAAAACGAAAAAATAAGCCTATCCATTTTGCATATTCATTCATTTTGTGATGGTGGGAAAAGCAGAGGCAAGTGGGTTCCGTCCTGGTGTAAAACGCTGAACGCTGCTCATGATCATGATCACTTCACAGCATTTATTGTCAACCTTTCAATGGAATCCGGGATAAACGACTGGGCTGCATACCCTAGATACCAGGACCATTTATGGGCAGTTTCGGGATAAGTTGGTGATTACAAACAAGTCGGATGAAACAGTTGAGTAATTTCTTAGAATTAAACTTAATGTAATCCGATAGTTATATCCACTCACCGCCCTCATAAACTCTCCACCGGAGTTTACTTGTTGCCACACGGCTTTAGACACACGTTCCAAGACGGTGGGTACACTAGCAAATAGAGTGGGCCGGAGTAACGTGATATCACCTTTGCACGCACCATGTTTGATTCTTGATGAAGTATCTGTTAGCGTTTGCGGGTTGGAATATCCTATCTGATTAACAAACAAGAAACGGATGGGGAGAAAGGACATAAAAAGCTGGATATACAGTCAAGTGCCTTTTGCGCGGTCGTATACTAAGCGGGAAAGTATTCTAACAACAAATGAGGTTTCAATGAGCCTGTTTTTTGTGTTTCCTCTTCACAGTAGAATAGCTGAAATCAAACAGACGAGATAATCAAGATAAAACGGCATAACTTTCACCATAGGCTTTTGTATTACTTACACTCTTGGTGTCCCTGATTTGAATACACTGATATGAATACATGCACTTAATCACAATACACAGCAACAAGCGAGCTAAAAATTACTGCTCTGTTGTCCATACAACAAAAGTAAACGAAAATGCACCAGCAAATCGCCTTAGTGAGCCTCAAAACACCATACGCTCACCAGCGGAACTAATCGACTACCAAAATGAATTCCACGTAACATGGAACCTGTAAGTAAAATCTGCACGCGTATTTCTCGGTGCGCGCTTAATGTACGCTCCGAATTAGCATGCGCTAAAAGCGTAACATATTTAATCATCTTGTTAAGCAGCAGGACATATAACATCATTTTATGCCCTGCTACGCTAGGGGGTGAAGACGTAAAACACCATGACTCGTCCTGAGATTACATGATAAAATATTAAAAATGTTGGTTTTATTTACTCCAAAGCATTGGACAAGTGCTACTGGAAAGTTTTGAAATTTGCAAGTGATGTTAACCTGACTGCGTTTTTCATACTACAGCTCCAAGAAAAACACTACAGCCAGCTACTTGGGGTGTTAATTTCAGCACAATTCCTAACGGAAACATTACAAACATTCGTTCTCCTAATGTAGATAACAG
Organism: Fasciolopsis buskii; assembly: GCA_008360955.1. Taxonomy (NCBI): domain Eukaryota; kingdom Metazoa; phylum Platyhelminthes; class Trematoda; order Plagiorchiida; family Fasciolidae; genus Fasciolopsis; species Fasciolopsis buskii. The sequence goes on along the minus strand of LUCM01001449.1, from coordinate 16,080 downwards.
GCAACATCCCATGAAGAATTGCGGACCAGTAGACTAGCCTGACGGCAGCAAAATGGAAAAAAAAGATTTAGTTAGCACGCAATACTTAGGTCAAAGTGTTCATAATGGGCACAGCCCTATCTAGGAAGCTATCTGAATTAAAATATACGGACGATTTTGTGCTGCTGAATGTGGCCTTAAGTCGTTTCCGATTATTTGAATGACAGTACATTTGTTTGGAACGAGTTCGGCACCTTCGAAGTGTAAATTGCTACCGCATGACTGGATTAGCTCGAATGGGTGAGATCGATAGGCTTAGTTGCTTGGATAGCTGTACTGCCTCACCTGGTGGTCGCAGCGAAGTTAGGTAAAGTAGGTGTCTCACGCCTTCGTGGTTGGGGTCCGAAAGACTCATCGACTTGCTGGCTGGAGACACTGAACGATATGGCAGTGAACCGTGAACAGTGGCGATCGTGCTGTCATTTCCTATCGAATCAGAATGATTGAAAACACGTGCGTTTGTACAGTCAGCCTGTGTTTCTGTTATGGTCGACGACGATTCCAAGGTTTTTGGAGCCGCAGATTTCACTTCTGCTACTAATTTTCCAAAAGAATCTATCCTTTTCTTAATATTTCGAAATTGACGTTATTTTAAATATTGCGCGGTTGAATATTTTTATATGTCCGCGAAAAGATTCATAAAAGCCCGTTCTGTGATTGGCTAGTCCACACATCGATCAAGACCACCCAACGAAACTATATAAACGATAGAGCTCACTTGAATTCTGACTTGTGTTGGTGGGTCACCAATAAACGCGCGGCAGTACTCTGTGTTCGTCCTCTCTCTTCCGCTAGCGGGCTGGGCTAGCTATTCGTATTTCGCGCCGCTTATTGTTTCGTGTGGCTGCTCATTCAAGGGAGCAGCAGATCTGTTCCATTCGTTGTGCGACTACGGGCCGTGAGTCTTGAGCCCGAACTTTTTGTGTCTCCAACCTCTGTGTGTGTGTGTGTGTGTTCGTGTCCTACTAGACTACAGGCTGTGCTCCTGGGATATCGTGCACTGCGAGTACTTGTGTCTTGTGCTTCAGTGTGTGCATAGACCAACCAAACTCGGCAGCACAACAGTTTCGTGTGTTGGCTGCAGCAGCATCTTATCTGTTCCCGCCTGTGTAGGTCCACTCCCTGTTCCCATTGGATATTCACTCTTTCTATATAAACGTGTAACCCTGGGGAAAGGCAGCGGTCAGTGAGGCTTGCCTTGCTGTTTAACGCTGAACGATGATGATAATGATGAATGTCACCGTCGGTGTTCTGTATTCGAAATCTTTGTCCTTTTATGCATTTCTCCCACTTAATAACTCGCACCTGAAGTTTCATTATTTCTTTTTGGGTAGAAGGTGCTGTGTGGCAGCGAGGTTAACGGTTGCAAGAAATAAAACTGAGAATCTCCAAGGGAACAAGTATATGACGGTTTAACGCTACGCCACTGCATGGCTGAGTTCGAAGTCCTCGCTGATGCTGATCGGAATTCACATTAAATGGAAATTGTTGTTCATCAATAATCAGGTGTGCAAACCTAGTAAACACGGGTCTACCAAAGAAATAATTCTAGCCTGCTGAGGCACAATCTTGACTGCAATAATGAGTAAAATAATCATCTTTCTTGAATAATTGATTGCCCGGAAAACTGCTTCGTCAGACCCTTGTCTATGGACCATCCGGGCATAACTGAATCTTCGAGATGAGATAAGCTTTCCTGTACACCATGTTGGGTCATGGAGGTGCGGAATATATATATATATATATATATATATATATATATATGAAATCTCACACAAGTGAAACAATATAATGGGTAAACCCCATGGTCAGCGGATATACTGTAATGGGGAAAGTGACAGGGACATTCACGTAAGAACCAATTTATTGCTCGCTTTTTTAAAAGTGAAACATTGTAAGTGGGTGGGAATACACAAAGTGGGAGGATGGTCTACAGTTTAAAAGCAGGGCACTGAACAACAGAATCCCGATAAGGGTGGCCAGCTATCTGTTCGGGAAAACAGACAAGCATTCAGGTGCTGAAAATCGGTTTAACCAACAATTTATCTATTCTCTGGAATGGATAAGTATCCAATAATGTAAACCGTTTATTGGTTTGCCTGCAGTAAACTACCGTTAGACGTCCGTCATCCGTTGATTGTCACGAGAACCCGAGAGCCCAAAGCCAAGGGAGGATCGGTTATACCATCCTTTGAGTTTTTAGTTCCTACTTAGATAAATTTCTCATCTGCGAAGGAGTGCTAGTGTGATTTAATGGTAGTGAGTTTATAATGGGACTTCGAGACGGTAGTAAAGAGGTGGCTTAATAAAATTAGTAAGTACACCACACAATGTTGATTCATCCCCAAGTCATGCCCGGGTAGAATTTAACCAAAACAATTGCCCACACAGAAAGTTTGGAGTTACGGTACAATGTTTTTGAACCCAACTGAGATAAAACAACGGATTTGAGTGCAGTTGTTCAATTGAGTAGACGTCATGGATGTAACGCTAGCGGATCTATTTGCTTCGATCTCAACGCTGCACCTCGATTATTTGCGGAAAGAAGGTCTTCTTTTAATGGTGCTGATAATCTCTGAAGTTTGCTTATGTGGGGAGACCACTGCATATTTTAACGTCAAGCAAACAAAAAGGATAGTATGATCGGCAATAATGCAGATAAAAAATCAGCATCCTAAATCAGTTACTGAGAAAATATAGATTATTTAACGACTATAGTTTTCCGTCATACGGTAACCTCTGACTATTGTAGTCCCGGGACTACGGTTTATCAACCCCGAACAAGGGTAGAATAAACGTTTCTAGAAAAAGGGGTACATCATGAATGCACCTTCAGGCTATTACTAGGTTAGATCAGGCGTAGGTTACCGGACCTGAAAACTGGGCCAATCGGATCGGCGCTGAATTTGAATAGATTAGGATTAAGATATGCGTGCTCGTAGATCCATTCCCTCGGTATACACTGTTCTCGGAGGCAGGTAATAGTTGGAAGATGGATCAAAATCGTCAGCCCAAGACGTGCCGAAAGATACGAAAACCCTAATTTTGGGACTGTCTTGAATAGGAATCAGATATTTTTCATGACATACTAGAGGCAGGAGTTTAGTGGAAGAGGTAGGCTTCAACTGTTGGGATCGGTCTACACGGGGAAAGACGGAAACGGGCACTCGTGATCCCGGAAACTTGTGGTGACATAGAACCACATTAGGTTTCAACAGGTCAGGTACGGTAACGAAACGGATGACGGTGAGTTACTACTTACCACTGGGTCGGAGTTCACGAGATCCCCCGAGCGATGATTGCAGACAGTAGATAATGTGGTTAAATGTTGCATTCAGTGTTCTTGAATTCGAAATATTCCTACAAGCCGTCTTCTAATCATTTGTTTTTTCTCTCAGTATAATTAAGTGTGGTGAGACAGCAACCAAAACAAGAGTACTTTGATGCAGGGTGAGTGCTTGCACAAACTGAACTGAACACGATTCGATGGCTTCGTGTATATTTCCCACGAGCTGTTCAGCGAAGACACTATAATCCGGGCCATGGCTGCTAAATCACACCCGGCGCGCACCAAACAAAAACCAGAAGTTAACGATATCACAGCAAGATGCTAATAAATGACAATCAGAAGTTATCAAATAATAATCAGATGCTAATAAACGATTATCAGAAGTTAATAAACAGCGGAGGGATCCGCAGGATTAAATTGAAAAACAACACAAAACGGTGATAAATACGGATAAACTTACACGAACGCCCATGATTACGCAACATAATTCACAACACAACTCCAAGACATGAGCTAAGGGTAGGTAACCGATATAAATGTCGTAATTGCTCCGCATTTTAGGTAGACGTTTTAAATGACCAGCAATTGCGCTGATTAGGCATTCATGTGTCAGTTCCACTCCTTTCGGCTGCCCTGTAAAAAGAACACAGCAAATAACAAAATGAGATCCGGGGAGGATTAGAAAGTTTATGATAAATCCATGCAACAGCAAGTGCTCACTTAAAATGACTACCTCCAATGTTCACATGATAAATCAGACAGGGCAATAAGCGGTCCTAACTAATAATCTTGGAACTCCGTGAAAATTCCCACTGAGCACATTGAGAATGTACAATTTGGCGAACAAGCTCGTTTTCACTCAACACGAGCTTGTCCGCCAAATTGTTTTCGCAATCTTGAAACTATCAAAATAGATGCATGCCGTGTCTGCATACAAGACCTCACTTCTATAATCCCTCGTACAGCCCACATACCTCATTTTCTTGCTAAATTCTTCGCGCGTAAGATAACTGCTTTTGAGCCTGCGTGATCAGGATGGTATTGGGATTTCGCTCAGCATGCCAACCGAGCTGGTACTATTGGACTGGATACCAGTCAACAGCGATTTATGTGCTGTTTGGTCGGACGGTTGTGTACATCAGTAACAGTCAGTTGAAGCGATACTTTGGTCGACGTGTATGCGCCAAATTTATGCAGTTCGAACCATTTCACATTTCAGAGTCAAGTTGCCAACTCTGCCTGCCCCGTATAGTGTGCCCTGGCAACTATAGAGCATGTCCCTTTTAATATATATACTAAAAGCCCCTTGTATGTGTATTTTCTTTAATATGTTAGCGTTAGTATGTGAGAAAAACCAAGAGGACTGCGTGTCAATATTTCTTGGTATATCCCGAAAAAACCGCCACGAAATGCCTCGAAGACAACAAACAGCTTAGAAGCACGGCAAGCAACAGATTGTAATAGACCCAATAATTCAAGATGGGCACTCAAGAAAATTTCAGAAAACTGACCATTAAATGCGGCTTACAGAGGCACCCGTCGTTGGTTCAGTAGATGAAATAAGGGACCACTCTCGTTCTTAGACAGTAAATGCGGTGATCGAAGTCTGATCGGTGACCACAACCCACGTAAGCTTGATAAATCTGTGATTTTGATTAACTGTTCTTTGCACCCGTCACAACGAGACTACACCTTGACGTGGTGTGACGGCTTGCGTGCCTCCATGATCCAACGAGCTATACAGGATGGCTTATCTCAAGCCGAAGACCCAATCATGCCTGGAAGGTCAATGGGTAGAGGCCTGACGAAGTAGTCTCCTGGTCCTCCAAGTTGGGGGTTGATCTGAGTTAGCAGCTCAGTCGGAAAAACGAGTGGCAGACTAATTGATCTAAGTAGATGGGCGCCCACTCAGCTGTACACCGCTGCCTTGCGGTCAGGTTCTTGTCAGAACCAAAGGCTTTGGTTGAAAACCCTAATCGTTCTTCTGCTTAGCGGCTGGACACCCAAGCAGTACCCGTCCATCAATCCCCATGAGTTGCACGCATACAAATAATTCCATACTGCATCGGTCGGCGCGCAGGATAATCAGGACCGCGCTGCCCATTGCATCGAGCGTAGGTGGGGTGGGTAGTGATAAGTATGCTACTGCTCAGAGTTCCCTCTCTTTTATTCAACCTGTCTCTTCTGTCTCCAACCCAATCTGTTTGCCCCTTCTGCCTACCCATAGTATCTCCATTGATAACATGCCCGATACTCGCAACGATTTATTGTCAAGCAGTGTAACAGGTCTGTTAGCTCACATTTTCTCAAGCCTCGTCAGCCTCTGAATCTGGGTTCCTTCAATGTGCGCACTTTAATGCAGGCTGGCCAACAGGCATGTTTGTATCAGACAGTGGACTCACTTTCGATTGATGTCTGCTGTGTGAGTGAGACACGAATTCAGGATTCAAGTAGAGTAGTTCAGCTAACTGCGCCAAACGTCTCGTCAAGATATTTTCTTCGCACTTCAGGAGACGAAGCAGCTCAAGCTGTGGGTCAACGTGGTGTAGGAATAGTCCTGATAGAGAAGGCTGAAGCAGCCCTTCTAGAATGGATCCCAGTCAAGTGTCGCTTATGCACCATGAAACTGCAGGGATCAGTGGGTGTGCGGAAGAATATTGGTGTTAAGCACAGTTTATTTGTTTCCTCGACATACGCTCCCACAGACTGCAGCACTGATATGGAGAAAGACGAATTTTACCATAACCTCGTCACTCTTGTTCGGAAGACCAAACGCTCTGACATTGTAGTGGTAGCAGGTGACTTTAATGCACAAGTTAGAAAACTTAGTGCATCGGAGTCCTGTTTAGGTGGGCGATGCGCCTTGCCTGCTCAGCGAACAGACAACGGAGAAAGACTTCTCCAATTCTGTGCAGATAATCATTTATTCCTATCTAGTACGAATTTCCGACACAGTTCGCGTCGCACTGCGACATGGCGCTCTAGCTCGACAGGTACACTGAGTCAGATTGACCATTGCGCAGTAAGCTACCGTTGACGCGGTTCTGTCCAGAACTGTAAATCATACTGGACAACGCACGTCGAATCGGACCATGCGTTAGTTTTAATGCGATTTTTGCTGCAGCTCAACTGCCATCGACGCAGGCCACAAATCCGATTGGCTGTCGAACGTTTGTCTGATTCGGCTGTTCGCAACAGCTACGAACAGAAACTATTCGAGGGACTAAAAACTGCAACCAGTAGCACCGTAGACGAGCGTTGGAATCAAATTAGGCAGACAATGTATTTGGCAGCAGATTCCGCCTGCGGTCCTAGATCGAGCGTTCATCAAAACACTGGATCTCGCAAGCGTCGCTAAGTCTAATGGAGCAAAAACGCGAGCTGCCTAACTGCAAGGAAATGGATAAGATGCGTCGGCAGTTGCAGCGTCAGTTGACCATAAGCCTTAGAAATGACCGCGAAAACTGGTGGGTTAAGTTAGCCGAAGAGATGGAAGTGACGTCCGCTTCAGGTAACAGTCAAAGACTGTTCAAGCTTATACGCGACAGCGGTGGGCGGCGAACTTCGGTTAGTGAAGTCGTGTGCAATAAGAATGTAGAGCTCATCCATGGTAGACAGGAAAGACTGGACCGTTGGGCAGGACATTTCAAGGATCAGTTTAACTGGCCATACGCTATCGTATCTAGTCCGACGTCTGGAGCTGTGAATCCTTGGTAGGTATCACTTAATCCCCCAACGGAAGTGGAGGTGGAGTCGAATATTCGGCTTCTGAAGAGGGGAAAAGCTGCCGGTCCCGACGACCTTCCCCCAATTCTCTTCAAATTGGGTGGAGAAGTGCTGATGAAATCACTTACCTCCTTGCTTCGTGATATTTGGAACGAGGAGCGTATCCCGCTATCGTGGGGTGAGTCACTGACTGCACCTATCTTCAAGAAGGGTACACGGAGTGATTGCAGCAATCATCGTGGGATTAGTTTAATTCCGATAGTTACTAAGGTCTTAGCTTCCGTAATGATACTTCGTTCGACCTCGGATCGCGAGAGTAATATCCGCGAACAACAGGCCGGATTTCGGCCAGGTCGAGGTTGCATCGACCAAATATTCACTCTTCGACAGATACTCGAAACGCGCCACACGCACCGCCGCCCTTCGATCTTAGTCTTCCTCGACTTGAAAGGTGCTTTCGACTCTGTGGATCGACCGGCACTACTCAGTGCTCTCCACCCGAAGGGTATGCCAACGAAGTTTGTGAACCTGTTGCGAGCATTGTACTCGCATACCTATGGTCGCGTTAGGGTATACGGTGAACTGTCACGTTCATTCGAAACAACTAGTGGCGTTCGACAAGGGTGTCCCATCTCTCCACCCTTGTTCAACTTCGTCATGGACGAGGTGATGGAAGATGCTTTAGGAGGTCTCCGGGATTTAGGAGTCGAACTGGGAAATGGAGGGAAGCTATGCGACCTAGATTATTACGCAGACGACGTCGTGTGCCTGTTCGAGTCTGCTGACCATGCACAACGGGTACTAGATAGACTATCGATATCGTTAGCTCGGTTTGGCATGTGCTTTGCACCTTCAAAGTGCAAAGTGCTGTCACAGGACTGGACGACAGCAGCGCCGAACTTGGAGCTGAGTGGAGAAGAACTAATGATTATGAACCGCTTCACCTACCTTGGTAGCTGCATATCCAACGATAGTAGATCGCCAGTGGAGGTAAGCATGCGTATATTCAAGGCTCGTACAGCTTACGCTGGATTGAAGCACTTGTGGCGTCGGCCTGACACTTCACTGAAGTTGAAAGGTCGTGTGTACTGTGCTGCAGTGCGTTCAGTTCTGTTGTACGGTTGCGAGACGTGGAGTACGCGTGTGGGCGACGTTCGTCGTTTGGAGGTTTTCGACAACCGATGTTTACGTAGTATGGCTAGGATTGGATGGAGTGACCGGGTGAGTAATATTGAAGTTAGGAATCTGGTATTGGGTGCCAGTTCGGAGAATAGCTTGTTTCAGCGTATGAAACTTAGAAGACTACGCTGGTTGGGTCACGTGTTGAGTATGACGAACACTCGTCTGCCATACCGTGCCTTATTTTGTGTTCTTCCCAATGAATGGAAAAAGCCATGTGGAGGCCAACAGATGACGTGGCAACGTGGGATGAGAAAATGTACAGCGAAGTTAGGTAAAGTATGTGTCTCACGCCTTCGTGGTTGGGGTCCGAAAGACTCATCGACTTGCTGGCTGGAGACACTGAAGGATATGGCAGTGAACCGTGAACAGTGGCGATCGTGCTGTCATTTCCTATTGAATCAGAATGATTGAAAACACGTGCGTTTGTACAGTTAGACTGTGTTTCGTGTGTTGGCTGCAGCAGCATCTTATCTGTTCCCACCTGTGTAGGTCCACTCCCTGTTCCCATTGGATATTCACTCTTTCTATATAAACGTGTAACTCTGGGGAAAGGCAGCGGTCAGTGAGGCTTGCCTTGCTGTTTAACGCTGAACGGTGATGATGATGATGTCCTTTGCACTGCTCTCACTTGCGAGTATCCACTAATGATTCTGGCGTCTGGAGATTATTTTGATTAAATCTTCATAAGTGACCTATCACAATCTGGCCTTAAGGAGAAGAAGCAATCAATAAGTGTTTTGAAACCATTTCAAATACAAGAATAAAAATGATATGGGCATACCGGTGGAACCACTGGTGTACATGATCACAGCCAAGTCAGACGTCTTTGGTCTTTCAGAAATAGGTGGCATCCACAATCCTTCGTCCGGTCCATTTGTTCCATTTGCACCGTTGTCCTTTGCTGGCTTTGTACCGCTTTCTCCAGAGGCGTCCGGTTTGTTTTGATTCTTCCTGATCTCACCGCTAGCTAGTATGATTGCTGCCCCACGACGCTCAACCTCAATCAAATCATGGATGTGTAAATTTGGAGGAGCTTTCGTCAATGCTTCGGCGATGCTAGCGGTTGCACTTCCAGTTGGCACAGCCAAGTTGTCTACTTCGGTGTATAGTTCGCGGTTGAACACTCCATTTGTGAAATAAATAATTCGGTTTATGCTTGGACAACGTTGTACGATCTTGACAACTTTGGACAAAAGTTCATCACTGGTGAAAACAACATTGACCTGAGAAGTGAGGGCAGATGAGGAAATTTTGAAAATAAATTTAGAGGTCATTTATTATGTAAAACGAAAACTTGTGAGAATGGTTTGTCAAATTTGTCGGACCTTATAAACATATGGTGAATGGCACAGCCGTTAAAGCGTATTCAACCTTCAAACCTCTAACTCATCGGAAATGACGCCTTAGAGACTATTCTCTTTGCATACGTTCAGGTCCGATGTCTTATTCTGACCAAAAACTTGAGGTGGGGTCTACCCTGTATTGCAAACACCGTAGGACATTTGCAGTGAGGCTTTCATATTTGATGTCCTGACATTGGAGCATCATTTGGAATCATTTTCTGTGGATTCGTTTGCCCGACTTTTGTTAAAATTGTCCATGCACTAAATATTACCCAACAGATGATCATTTTTAAAATCGTTATCATGCACGATCGACTGAGCCAAGTGTTGCTTTTAAACCAAGAAAGACAAACCGTGGGTCTAAGGAATATGCGCCTATGTTCTGTGATCTACCGTGTAGTGAAAATTCAGTCGTTACAACCCCCAACCGGGATGGAAAACAGCCTGATTCTCACGTATACACCTGTCACAGTTACTAAATAGTCGGGGAGCGTAGTGCCCCAGAGCAGTTTGGATGCAATGCTTATTAAACTAATTCCTCAGTGGTTTACTCCAGAGGATCTATCACCCTTCTTGTAAACCGGCACAATCACTGATTCACACCAATTCTTAGGAATCTCCCTTCCCTTGTCCGGATTGATCCCGGGAGTTTTGTTAACTCGGATGTTAACGCTTTGTCGCCATCCTTGAAGGATAGCTACAGTCCATCTAGTCCGGCTGCCTCATACGTATTGAGAAAACTTATCTCTCTGATCGTCTCCATTTCGGATGGACGACTAGTAACCACGTACATCGGTCCACATGCAGGCATAAATGGAAGGCCCACTGTGGCTGTGAATCAAATAAACTGCTCGCTAAAGTTTACTGCCCAACGCGCCAGCCGACGGGATTTACGCATCTCATTGTACGTTGCATCCGAGGGAATGATTTACGAGCATATAACAGAGCAAGCGAAGTCGAGGATATCCATCATGTCTGATGTTTATTTGGCCTGGAGTTCTGCGTGGCAATTGCCGCTGAATGCAAAGCATCTTTGATCCGCCCCCAGTTTTCGATCGGATCCAGGGCATTTTGTTAAGACGGCAGTCGCATCGAAATTTTGGATCGGAACTGAGTTGGGTGACTTTCGTCTCGAATCAGCTGTGCAGAACGCATGGATTTCGTGTTGGTACAAACAAAGGAAACAGAACGATCGACAATCTGCGAGTGATCTACGCCACCGGTGACCGATGGCAATGTCATCAATCTGAGTTTCGAATTGTGAGGACGAAGGAATCGACCACATTAACCAGTGTCACTTTTTATGATGAAAACCGATATTCGCCGGAAACCGCTTTTGGTCAGATCATACTTGAACAGGACAATATCCGCTGCCGGTCCAATCGGATGGGACGGAAAATCGACCTTAAATGTACCTTCCCCTCTCCGCTAAGTATCCAAACCGGTATTTCCCGGCTGCAGAAAGGCTTATCGAAACACCCAAGTCTTTGGTCTATATGGCAGTGAGGTGTCAACCCAGCGCCAGAACGTGACCGAGAAACTCGTGAGGGAGCTTCTAAAGGTTCGCAACATAAGACCTCGTTATTGTTCTTCCTCTGGTTTGTTTTGCTTGGTGTGTGCATTAATGTCCGGTCGTCGGTTGGGATGGTGTGCTCCAGGCGCCAGATAGAGGCAAGCGTAACCGGACGTTGGAGGGTGCTTTGGGCTGTTACCGAATAACCGGATTATTTGAGGCTGGATCTTGATAAATCTCTATCCAGTGACTTGTAAGATGACCGAGTCTTTGGCTTAAGAAGCGATTGTGCACAGATCTTTTTGGGCGACAAAAGCCATCAAGTTACCACATCACGTTAATGTGCACCCTCGTTATGAAGATAAGGCCATGACGAAAGCAATTTGCATGACAAGTAAAAAGTTTTATTAGTCAACTCTAGGTATACAAACCACAAAGGACGAAGTAGTATCAGCAACATATACAAAACGATGAGTGAATACAAACTGAAAGACTTACTTCTGCCTCATTGAATCCGTGGACAAGAGCATCATCTCCTAAAGTCGCATACAGAGTAACTAGAGGACGATTTAATCGAAAAGCAGCTTGTGCGGCGTACAACCACTCAGCCCGAGTTTCACTGAAAATCGCAATTGGAGTGATGCTACCTTGAATCGGACCCAACATGGAAAATAGACCTGCCGCCAACCGAGAAACACGACGCTCGGCTTCACCAAAAGTTTCCCACGAGTATTCGCCCAAGATAAGTTCAACCATACGTCGACCATCAGGAGTGGTCTAAAAAGTGAAGTGAATAAATAACTGAGATAACTCTTAATAGTGTTGAATTTTGAAGACAGTATTGTGTAGAGTAAAAACGATTTCCATGTCACAAACTCTTGAAAGCATCATACCTTGAGTCGAAATAGCACTATTCACTCCAGGCTAAAGGTGAATTTTAGTTTTATGATGGTATATGACAGATATTTTAGTGAACTAACAGAATACCCTGGAAACAACTTGGTTATTTTTTTCATGAGGTGTGTTCGGGAGAGATAACTAGGTCAATGTACACTGATTGCTTGCAAGAACTGTGACTGAAAGAAGCAAAGACCAGCGTCACGGGAGTCGCATGTGTATACAACTCAGCAAGCCCCTAGATTGCAGTTAGGGGAAAGGACACCATATTTGTGCTTAGCCGCGAGTAAGGCACATACCAGCTGATCCAGAAGCGACCATCAGGCCAAGAAAACTCTTGCATATATCCTGTATAGATGGCAATGAAGAAATATCCAGCTATTTTGAGGTGGCACGAGGAGCTAAATGCCAGGTGGAATCGAAAATCCACTTACGCATTAAGCATCCAAAAGTCGATCCATAATGCGTAAGTAGGTTTCCCATTCTACATAACATCTGGCTGCTCGTGCCACTTCAAAATAACTGATGACCAATCAAGGCGTCCTTTGGGTCCTGTTCAGCTTTGTTCGCTCCCGTTGTAAAGTGACCAACAAGGCTAATCCAGTGACTGAAACCAGGTTATTTGCTGTTATTGGAACAGCGGTTCGCGTACTACTCGATGTTCACTTACGAAATTTGCGTCCGGGAGCCATGTACAAGGTAGCTGAAGGGTAGAGCACGTGTCCGGGAATCGGAAGGTCGCCGGTTTGAATCCGACTGGTGGTGTCAACTTCGGATGGATAATGCGTACGTGGATTTCTCATTCTGCAAAAGCAAATGTCGCCTTCGAAGGCTTACGAGTGGGGAGGCCTCCATTGGTTTGAGTAACCGAGTTGGTTTATGTACGTATGCTTGAAGTGCAACTGTTCGTCACAAACAAGTCCGGTTAACCGAACAGGATGTTTAGTTTGGACGTAATCAAATGCATGGTCAATTAGGCGAATGGAAGAAAAATATTTAACTCGGCTCACACTATAAAGGCGCATTCTATTTCGCTGTGAAAACTGAGCGGACACTGTTCATAGTAGGTCAATCAAACTAATAAAGTATCACGGTGACACAAACATGTGAAACAACAAGGACACAGAAAATACGAACTGATATGAAGCCATTCTTTGGTGAAAACATGACTCTCACTGCAACGGTTCATTGTCAAACTGTGGTAAGTGGTCAGTAGTCACCCAACTCAAAAATTCCAAACCGCCGTCAGTGAACCACTCACGGCCCTTTTAACGTATATATTCTCATTCAATCAGGTCCGCTGACACAAATACCGCCAGAGACTGATATCCGTCGGCGAAACCCAAACTAAAGAACCAAGAAACAAGTTACTCAAGAAGTGAAACCTGGCATCTGACCAAGATATGTTCTCCGTATCTCAGGAGATGGAGCAGATCAAGCTGAAGGTCAACGGAGTGTGGGAATAGTGTTAAATGAGAAGGCTGAATCGGCACTCTTAGACTGGATCCCGGTTAACAGTCGCTTGTGCACCTTGAGATTGCAGGGATCAGTCGGTGTCCGGAAGGAGTGTTAAAGGCAGTTTACTTGTCCTCTCGGCATACACCCCAACACACTAGAGCTGTCGAGCAAAAAGATGAGTTTTATGACAAATCCATCACTCTTGTTCGCAGGAGCAAAGACTCTGACAATTCAATGGTAACATGTGATTTTAGTGCATAAGTTGAGAAACTGAGCGTACTGAAAGCCTGTTTAGGTGGGCGCTGTCTTGCTTGCTCAGCAAACAGATAACGGGGAAAGACGTCTCCAGGATTGTGCGGACAATCATGTATTCTTGTCTAGCACAAATTTTCGACAGTTCGCGTCGCACTGCGACATGGCTCTCTAACTCGACAGATCGACCATATCTCAATAAGCTACCGTTGGTGCGGTTCTGTTCGGAACTTTAGATTTTACTGGACCATGTACGTTGAGTCGAACCATGCGTTAGTTTTAATGCGATTTTCGCTGCAGCTCAACGGCATAACTCGACGCAGGCCAGAAACCCGATTGGCTGTTGAACGTCAGTCTGATTCGGTTGTTCGTACCAGCAATGAACAGAAACTATCCGACGAACTAAGGAACCTCGACGAGCAGCAATGTAGACGAGCGCTGGGACGAAAGCAGACGGCTGATATATTTCGCCGCTGGTCTCGCCTGTGGCCTAGATCTAACGGTCATCAAGGATACTGGATCGCACAAGGGTCGCTAGATCTAATGGAGTAAAGACGCCAGCTCCCTAACTGCAAGAAGCTGAATAGGATGCGTCGACAGCTGCAGCATCAAATCACGAAAAGCCCTAAGAACGACCGTGAAAACTGGTATGTTAGGGTAGACGAAGAGGTGGGAGTGGCGGCAGCTCAGGTAACAGTGGAAGACTGTTTAAGCTTATGTTTATACGCGACACCGATGAGCGGCGAAATTTGGTTAGTGAAGTCGCGTGCGATAGAAATGGACAGCTCATCCATGGTAACCAACAAAAGCCGGACCATTGGGCTGAGTAATTCAGGGATCAGTTTAGCTGGCCGCAAGCTAATGTGGTTAGTCCGACGTCCGCAGCTGCTGGGAGGTGTCACTTGATCCCCCAACGGAAGTGGAAGTAGAATCGAATATTCGACTTCCGATGAGGGGAAAAGCAGTCAGTCCCGGCGAACTTCCTCCAGTACTGTGTAAATTGGATGGAGGCCCTAAAAAAGCACCCACCATCTTGCTTCGTGATATCTGGAACGAGCAGTGTATCCCGTTATCGTAGGGTGACTCACTGATTTTGCCCATCTTCAAGAAGAGCACTCAAAGTGACTGTAGCGATGATAGTGAGATTAGTTTAATTCCAATAGTTACAAAGGTATTAGCCTCCATAATGCTGCGCCCTTTGATGCAGAGTCGAGAGAGTAATATCCGCGAACAGCAGGTCGGATTCCGTCAAAGTCAACAATACATCGACCAGATATTTACTCTCCACCAGTTGATCGAAACGCTCCACACACCTACCGCCGACCTACGATCCTATTCTTTCTCAACTTGGAAGGCGCGTTCGATTAAGTGGATCGGACAGCGTTATTTACTGCTCTCCACCGAGGTTCTGTGTCCACGAAGCCCGTGAAACTGTCTACAGCATTGTACTTGCATACCTACGGTCGCGTGAGGGTTTTTAAGTGAACTATCAAGTTCATCCGAAATGACTAATGTTATTCGACAAGTGTCCCAACTCTCCATACTTGTTCAACTTCTCATAGACGAGGTAATGCGAGATGATTTAGGAGGTCTCCGAGATGCAAGAATCGAACTGGGAAGTGGTAAGAAGCTGTGATCTAGGTTGCGCAGATGACGCCGTGTGTCTGTCCGATTCCGCGGATCATGCACAAAGTGCACTAGACAGACTCTCGAGATTTGTGGTGCGGGTTGTCATGTGCTTTGCACCTTCCACGTGTAAAGTACTGTTAGGCGATTGGCCGAGTAGTCCCGAACGTGATACTGGGTGGAGAGGGACTGTCACGACGAGACTACACCTTGACGTGGTGTGACGGCTTGCGTGCCTCCATGATCCAACGAGCTATACAGGGAATGCTTATCTCAAGCCGAAGATCCAGTGCATGGCTGGAAGTCTAATGGGTAGACGGCCGTGACCGAAGTGATCTCCTGGTCTACCCAAGTTGGGGGTTGATCCTGAGTTAGCAGCTCAAGTCGAAAAGACGAGGTGCAGACTAATTGATCTAAGTAGATGGGGCCGCACGCACGAGGCTCAGCTGTTACACCGATGCCTTGCGGTTCAGGTTCTGTCAGAAACAAAGGTTGTTGAAAACCCCATATCGGTTCTCTGCTTAGATCGGTGGACCACCCAAGCAGACCGTCCATCATCCCCATCGAGTTGCACGCATACAAACTATATTCATACTGCACATCGCGTCGCGCGCAGGATATATCAGCGACCGCGCTGCCCTATGATGCATCGAGCGTAGGTGGTGGGGTAGTGATATGAGTATGCTACTGGCTTCCGAGTTCCCTCTGCTTTCTATCGGAACCATGTTCTTGCTGTTCCCAACCCAATCGTGGTG
>LUCM01001448.1:3218-17030 GCA_008360955.1 Fasciolopsis buskii | reverse complement strand
CTGGTCAGAGGGGGAGCGCCCGATACAACTGAAGTCCCACCAACTTGAGAAGTCCGTTGCACTCCGACGTTGCGCTTGAATGTTGTGTGGACTACATTCAACCGACGGGTTTTCTCTTGCTGTCCGCTTGTTGCATGTATTAATATATATATTATCTGCCTTAGTCCAGCGCGCACTGCGTGTGGCGCCTAGAGATCACCGAATTTATTCCACGGTCCGGTGTATCGCAACCAGCTAGCAGGTCTATACTTTTACTCTCCCAATTCGCCACACTCGAACCTCGCAATTGTGGCCACCTGGACAAAACTGCATCAAATGTTTATGGGTCTTCCAGCGCCCATGCCAGTGCATATGGCTCGATCTGTTTCATGCTATCCAGCGAAACGAGCTGCAACCTAACTCAACCAGCAGCCGCAACCCGCGTCCCGCCCACTGTGATCACCGCTAAAGGCGTCGGAGTCTTTCCAATTTGATGCTTCCGGGCAAATTGCTCGATTCCTCGAATTGTATTCCACCAGTTGTCAACACATGCAAGCGCCTTCAAAAAACCAAATAGGAATGCCTACCTGCACAGCGGGTACGCCACAACGAACTGCTTTTCAGTGGTCTGATAATTCGCGCAAACCAGACCAGTCTTTGGAGTAACATGGGTGGCCGCTACCATAGCCCGGTAGAGCAATCTGTGGCGCCTGTCTAAACAACCTTCTTCGGAAAGATAGGATTTTATCCGGTAATTTGTCACACAGCGCGACGTGTCCGAGCAAATAATGCAGATCCCGGCGTTTTCTGTCATGCCCGGGTGCCCTTCCGCAGGGGCTCTTAGGAGATTCGGACAGCCACATAATCCGTGTTCGATGCCGCGAAACTTGCACTCAGAGATAGCTGCGCCATCACGCGAAGTTGCATGTGTGCTTTCCAAAGCTGCATTGGGCCGCCATCTTTCGCAACGTATGGCAGTTGGCTGGTGGACAGCTGTACTAATCTGCTAATGGTCTGGGCCTAGTGACCGAATTTATTGTTGGCTATTCTCGTCTGCCGGTATAGGTAACATTTTAGGTCCTCAAAGTCAGCCTCGCGGTGACCCCGGCCTATATGTTCTACTTCTTTCGTCCAGCGGCTTCGTAACTGCCGTGATAGAAGACGGACGATACTTTCTAATGTGTACACAGCGTCCAGGCCATACCGGTAACCCAGGTGATCTATAGCAGCAGCACAGTTTAGAATCGGTGTTATCAGGCATGGTGTAAGCTTCTCCTTTGACAGTCTTTCCTCGGACATTAAGTCGTCAGTCAATTTCGGGAGAGTTTGAAAGTCTTTCCGAACAAGTGTCCAAGAAATTTCCTCGCCTTGACATATCTTTGGGCAGCCTCCAGCATGGAGCATTAATCGATAGCCTCCCTTGCTTGTCATCAACAACAGTTCGTTTGGTCAAAAATCTATGTTCGGTGTCAAATAACGTGCATCCTACGAAATTTCTGAACTTCCTTGTAGTTACTTTAACCTTTCGGAGAAAACGAATATCCACCAAAATAACTTCCTCAAAGATCTGCTTCAAGGCTAGAAATCAATCCCGTGAGGTTTAGTGCTTGCATTCGTTTGTCACACATGAGATCTGCGCGTTCCGCTCTTTCTGAGCCTTCCAGGTTCTTAGCTTTCAAACTGCCCCAACCATTCGGGTTTTCTGCCATGGTTACCTTGCACGTGTATCATTGCGATATATACAACACATTTCTCGCACTTGATTGCTGGATCTGGTCTTCTCTATGCCATGAAATGCGGGGAATTCGTCAACCATGGCATGAGGAACCGAAAATAGACCACTCTTAGATGGCATTCCGTGCGTATTCCAAGGCTTGCTGAAGTTTCAATGCTTTCGGAGCGTCTGTTAAACGTCGAAAACTTAACCTTGAGTGATTTACATGACGACCGGGCAGAATGAACGATGCGCTTGATCAGTGCGTGAACCTTACTATCTAATTGACCTATGTCTTCCAGCTGACGCTTTTCGGTAGCTTACTCCGCCTCTTGCTTTCCCGGCCTGTTCTTTAGCCGCTGCTAACTGGCTCTGCAAATCCGCCGTACTACCCTCAAAAACCATTGTTCTCACAGTCAACATTGTTAAAACGTACTGAAACTAGTAGAACTAGGGGATCCAGCAGGCATAAGGGAGCCAAAAGCAATTTAAACGTCATCGGAGACTTGCCGGGCTACTTCCTAAGCAGGTTGTTTTTGTGTTTCTATTTTAAGCACTTTAATTTTATTACTGTTTTAAATTGGTTAATTGGAGTACTGTATACGACACTCAAACAGTGCCCAAAAACAATTGATTCGTAAATTCTACGATGATGGATTACAATATTAATAAGTTTACTCGCACAAAATAAAATCAATTATCCCACTACGGGGGCTCAGTTAGTGATTGCAAGGGCTCAGGACTAAATCTAGTGTCACCGCACAGACGAATGCTTTTGGCCCAGGCGGGGCCCTACACAGTAAGCGTTAGGATCGTTCTGAGCATGTAAACACTCAAACCTTTAAGCACATGAAATCAGGGCTGTGGTAGAGTGCAAAGGTCATTTGTATGTCAGCGACTCCATATATTCCGATGCAAAATTAGGTTTGCAGGGGAGTTTTCTTAACTCTGCGTTACATAAGAGCTTGCGGCTACTCTGACGGCAGTTCAGTTTGCCGATACCTTCAGCAGCAAGTCTGGTTGCTACAACAAAATGATGCTGCGGATGAAAGTATTTGTTGTGTTGCGCTGGGTAAAGAGTGAATAGAAAGAGCTCGTTACATTCGCAGCGAAAATGATGTCAAAGAACACTAGTGGTAGTTCCCTTATCTATGTAGGCGCATAGCTTGAAAGGATACTTCAGCAGGTGAGTCACCCATAGAAATGGTTGCGAAGCCTTATGGTTCCCCAAACCGAGGTACTTGGGAGGATCGAACACGTCAGGCCCTAATGAACAGTCCAAACCGAAGCCACATTGGGAAACTGCTGGAATAAAAGGCCAAGGGTATTACGTGTTTGGTAGCCAGTGCCTGAACTTAATCTTACTTTGCGCGATTTCCCACTCAGTGGAGGCTTCTGATGTCCGTTGGCTTGATTTTAAATTTCAAGAAAAACTTACTCCTATCCCTTTGATGGCTTTTGTTTAGGACATAACAGTTAGGGCAACTGGACCTCTCTGAAATTGGGGATCATCATATAGAGATGTTGAGATTCGACGAATCGGAATTAGAAGGACTGCCGAAAAGTGGCAGTGGCCTAGTAGCCACCCCCGCGACCTCAGTCTAGTCATTCTTGCCGAAATGCTTTGCGCAGGCAGGCGTTCGCACGGGTCACATTTCTCTAAGTTTTTCAAGGCTCCGCAATATTGCCGAAACAACATGTTGTTGCAGATACAATCATCCAAAACTACCATGAGCTGGAAAGACAACAGGAGCGCACAGATACTTTTCAGAATTCACCAGTTTTTCGGCGGCTTAAGGCAGAGAAGCAGTTGGGCGTGCGGTTCAGAAGAATAATGGTTCTTTCTTGTACGCAACAGATGGCACCTTCGCCGTCAGGATACTGCTTACATGTGTAGAATTCGAAGTTTTTGGGCCCATTTATGTCAAAGGTTGGACAGGGGCGTGGAGAAATATGGTCGTTTGTCAATGTGTTTGAGCATGAAAGCTGTGCACGCTGAAGCGGTACACTCAGAAAAGCCTCGATCTTGCAGGCTCTGAGCTGCTTTTCAGAGGGATGACAAAGAAGGGAGATATAGAGCGACAGTGGGAGTACCTTTCAGGAGTCTGAAGCAGAATTTTTGTAGGTTTGCTTGTCTACGATTGGTGGGTCTTGCTAGATTGGGAGAAGGAACATCTTATCGGTCCCGAGGATTGGTGGCATAGAAGAGATTTCAGAGAATAACAATTCCTTTTCCTAAGGTACTGCGTGCAATATCTTGCGAGCAGCTCATCACAGATGGGAGGTTGCGTGCACCTCGTGATAATTGGCTCTAAACAAATTTGTGTTACTCGAGGAAAACGAAACGGCCTTGGATTGGGCCGAATTCCCAAAGTTCCTGTCCCTTTTTGGAGAAGGATCCAGGCATTATCTTAAATCACCTGAAGAGGGTAGAGAGTTGAGTCAATGGGCCCATTGAAATTAAGATTTAGGTGACAGCAGATGAGTAAAGCATTGAAACAGGAAGACACGGTATTAGTGATCACAGACAATGCACACACACCACTGGCCCCTGGAAGATTTGAGAGAAATTTCGGTGGGCACCGTGCGCGGAATTTTTCAGCGCAATGTGCGTAAACCGTGTTCACTATAAGGTTGCTATGGCTAACATTTCCCAGCAGTTACTGCCACCAGAGATTGTAATTTATTTAACTGTGATTTCGTTTTAATTGTGCTGTGTTTTGTTTAAAGACGACATCTGATTGCCTACATTGACTGATGTGTCGCCGACGGGCTTTCGACTCGCGTCAAACGTATTAGCACTGCTGAGGGGATAATTTATTGCATTCATCTTTTTACCGTTAGGTTGGCGGCAAAGTTGATGATGCGTTGCCTTCTTGCAGCATAAGAGGTTGTTGATGACGAACGCTGAGTGGAAGGTCTAGTCGGTCAAACAACTGACGGATTAGGGCGTGCGACGGATACGGACACCAAGTGTGGAAACACGACCAACCCAGACTGCTTTCTTTGAAAAGGGACATAGAGTCAGTAGCATGAGCAATGCTTTCACTCGTTTGTATATAAACTGAGTTATAAACATGCGTTTACGTATTTTGTCTCCCTGGCCAACGACAACTAGTTTTTTGGTTTTTGGCCCTAAGGCTGCTTGACCGAGGACGTGGATGGTTGCTACACTGCTTTGTATTGGTTGGCGGCTCCAGCTGAAACTTTGGTTCGCTTCTTTGATTTCCCGGTACCTACCACTTGCCCGAGGAGTATCACTCTCAAGTGGATATTTTTTATTGAATCCTTTATTTATTCACTATAATTCCATGAACCGTGTTCGTCGGTAAAAACGGAATGATTTTTACTTGTCCATTTGCTTTTGAATCTTGGAAAACGGACCCATATTTAAGCATACTGTAACCCTATCCATAAGGAACTTCGGTTCAGGAAGCAGCGACAAAATTTAAAAATCCAAACTTTTTGACCGTTCCAATTGTTGTTATTGATCGACAGTTTGTGACGTTCCCCGGCAATTCTTTCCCAGTCGTATTTACCAGGTAGCTATTCTTAAATTGTTCTTCTTTTCCTTTTCGTCATTTTTGTGAATCGTTTCGGCTCGTGTCTTTGACTAAATATTTATCGAATGTAGACGATTTTCGCCCTGAAGCTGATAATGTTGTCACTTGAACATCCCCGCGAGGTAAGTGGTCCCCGTGATCTGTTTTTATATTTCAATGGCTGAACTATTCAGGAATAAGTGTCCTGGGATGAGGGGGAACGCGTTCGGAATTATAGGCCACTGTTGACCCGAAAATAGTAACAATCCCACGTGTATTTCTGGAGTTACCAAAGGCAAGATGAAATTGGCGCGGTGATGGCACGAAGGAGATATAAAACTGCAAAAGCATTGGAGAGATCGAAAGTTAACATACATTTGGGAGCCAAGGCGGGCGTAGTACCCGGCTAGCCTGAAGATGCGAGCATTAGTCCTGGACAATTCAGAATGCTAATGAACTGTTTGTTTGAATGCGCCAGTGTGCAATATTCTGTCGCAGAAACTACTGCACACCTATATGGGCGATCTGGCGGCTGGGCGCCACATTTTCTTCCTCTGCACGCTGAGTATAAATGAACCGGCCCAAGCTGTTCAATGCTAGACCTGTCTATTTTTGTGGGTGAGGTGATTTAAACCTTACATCTACGCCCCTAGCTCCGACAAAGCCGGAGGGGGCACTCATAACGTCCTCGTATCTGGTTTCAGCCCTCCATTCAGCACCAGTTTCAACGCCACTCCAAACACGTCTCATCCCGCTCTTCGCACAACTAAGCTAATAGCAGCCCTGTGTCACCCACGCATCAACCCAAGATTATCCTAAAATGGCCCCGGTGTCTGAGGGAAAGCTGCGCCAAGGGGACCTGACAAGCTTTATCTTCCTATTCTTAAAGGCAGTTCTGTCAATTTTATTGCCCTATTTGCTTCTCCTTTTCGGGCTCAATTTGACTGCAGCGTTTGGCCTTTTAGGCAGAAAGCGTCGTTTGTAGAGCACGTTCACAAAAACCGCGTCAATCAAACAGCCACCAGCTCTAAACAAATTAGTCTTGCCAGCATTCTCGGCATAATCCTAGAGCAAAAGCTCAAACAATCCAACATTTCCCATTTACAAAAGGGGGATTCTTCAACCATTCGGGCACGGTATACTACCAGGCGGGCTTTATGTCACCAACAAGGCGACTGTTGTGTGCATCCCAGCTGGAACTTACCATGAGGGACAGATATCACACGCCACATTTGTAGACCATGCGAAGGCCCGTGACAGGGTTTTCCGTGTTGCCATTAGTATATAAGCTCGCTGCGAATATGATCTCAGGCCATCCACTAAACTTGCTGTGTAGCTTCCTTATCAATCGGCCTTGTCATCCACGTGGTAGCATTCTCTAAATCCTTCTATGTTACCAATGACGGTCCTTAGGGCTCGGATTTAGTCCACACTAAATGTCATCTTCAGTCTCCCCCGCCAGCATCGGGATGCACGCGGACGACGTGGCAAAAGGAGGTGCAAACATAGTCTTCTCCGTCAGGTTGCAGATAAATTCAAGAGTGGATAAGTTAACTGAACACTTCTATAAACACTGAAAATGCGCCGACATGTAATCTAGTAATGCACATAAACATTCATTTTTCATAAGGGGACGTGCTGTCCTGCCCATAGTAGGTTGCCACTAGGTGTTGGATTTGTGGCTGAACGGCTGCTTATCGTTCTATCACAACCCGCAACCAGCTAGCTTAAACGGGCTTTTGGGTCGTAAATATGATTCAGAGACCTTTCCGTGGACTCCGCGAAAAGAATTCCTGGATATATACGGTACGACTACTCGGCGACTGCTAGATTACACCAGCAAAATAGCGAACCCAGTCCAGTGGAGACTGAAAACACACAGGACTGGTACAGATTGTTTTCAACAGCAGAATGAGAGGGCTTCCCAACCACTCTTCTCCGCCTTGACTATGTACCGTCAATATTCACTGGCGATAGGGGCTTCAAGGGCGACTTGTCCCCGTTGTTCAGTCCTTTCACGTCGAATAAGGCCCGCGAAATTTCAATCTTGATCCCGTCATTATCGCAAGGGGGACATTGGACAAAAATATCTAAATGGCAACCTAGCATCTCTGTTGGGGCCCCAACGGAACATGGATGTACTCCTCCGGATTGCTTGCTTGACCGGACGTTAGTCACCCAGCGCGGCTGCCATCTGCTTGTTTCCAAAGCACATTTCGCTCGCAATCTACTGTACAATATACTCAACCTCTTACCACTCCCAACTGCCTTTTCCTCGCACCAGCGGAATATCTGGGTCGTCACTGCTCCAGTCGCATAGAGCCGCATAACAGCGAGGCACGAGTGGTCACAACGGCTGAGGGCAGGCAAAAGTAAGAAAGAACCGCGTTAAGACAGTCAGTCCTATGGAACTAGCTCATTTCCCCGCAGAGTAATTTCTCCCTTTAACACCCTACCCCAGGGAGTTTCCGATTTAAAAATTAAGGCTATTTACAGATGGATGTCTGACATTATTCTCTGATCATTGGGATCCACCCTTCAGACACACCATGCTAAACCTAATTAGGACGCCAAATAAAAACAGCGCAAACAATAGAAATTTCCTTCTCATGGCCTTTTTATCCTTCATCTTTTTTCTCTATCAACGAAAAAACGATGCACATTTTCAGGAAGGCGGCCGCGGCCAACAGAGCTGCCAAATGAGGACGTTGGCCGGCAGTGGGAGCTGGGATTTTCCGTTAAACTTAGACAAATGTCAGTGGCTCATGTAAGTAGAAGCAAATTCCCCTCGCCACATGGGTCCACCTGGGCATCACGTCGCGATGGAATAAACTCAGCAAGCAAGAAACCTCGGAATAATCGTGAGTGCGAACTCCAACTCTAGTCTGCAATGTTAGAAGGCAACCAAAAAGGCATGATGTGCTCTACGCCAACTTAAGAAGACCGTAAGGTCTAGGAGGCCTAACGTTCTTTTGCCGCTGTTCAAGTCACTTGTCCGACCGCAATTGGAATACTGTGTCCAGGCATGGAAACCATATTTGGTAGGAGATAGTAAAATGCTGGAACAGGTTTAGCGTGTTTTTACACGGTAGTTTGGGCATTTGAGGTACACGGGATATGAGCAGAGGCTGAGGGCGCTTGGCTTGTACTCGCTAGAAAGACGTAGGGAAAGAGGTCACATAATGCAGGCCTTCAAGATCATTCAGCGTCTGGCCGAGAAACGGGGTCATCGTGGAGCCATATTCCAGATAAGGGGGACCGACGCACTTAGAGGTAACGGGAAAAAATCTATGCGAGATCACGTAACCGCCGGGTTGGGGAGCAAGTCGTTTGCCATACGAGTGGTGAATGACTGGAACAAGCTTTCGGAAGAAGTGGTCGAAGTGGGGTCAGTGCGCGAATTCAAAGGGAGACTAGACGACGTATGGCTAGCTGTGTTTGGAGAGGAGAGCGTGTGAATTTTTGGGTTGAGAAGATCGTCGACAGTAAGGCATCTCAGCAGGAACTAAAGAGAGTTTTCCACCCTACTGTTGTCAACTCATTGTCAGATTCAAGAGCTCTCGATGCAAAAGCCTGGAAGATCAGGTATCTCGCCGTATAGTTCTGTAATCTAAGTGGAACTGGAATTGGACTCGAACCCGCGGCCTCCAAGTTCAAACAACAAGAACCTACCTCTATTGATCACCACCGCCCTCTCCCCAGGTTTCTCCAGCTTCAACCTAAAATTCGACTAGCTAACAGACTAACAGACTAACCAAAAACCGGGATCTACAGGCTCAGCGTTGCACCCGCGCTGCTAAAAGACGTCAGGCCGCGCGGGATTCGGTGTTAAGCGCTGCACTTCCGGTGTTCGTGTCGAATGTCTTCTGTCGACTCCCACGAGGAGTTGGTTGTAGTTGGTCATGCGTGCGAGCTCTTGGATAATCCAGAAAGACCCTTAGATATAGATGGTAACATCTTGGTTCCCTGGGGCGGTGATAATTCCGTGCTGATAGATAGGTGAGTTCCTGGACATAAACGTGTGGTTCAGTTCTTTTGGCGACTAGGTTATCTGGTGAATGCGGCTTTCGTTAAACTGAATTCATTCGCACTATTCTAAGCTCATCCAGCATCCTCTCTCCTTATATATAAGTACATATATGTATATATATACGTATGTATATGGCGCTACAACACAATTTTGTTTTTCAACAACGGGCTTGTCTTAGCGGAAGTAGATGGGACTCCGTTTAGATAGAACCTTGTTACATCCAACATCCTTTTATGCCTTTGCAGCGCACTGGTGATTGGTAGATGGACGCTTCCCCCAGTGGTCCGGTGTAATCACTTTAGGTACACCAGGGCTGGCTCCTTGACGAGGACATGCGGACTTCAAGAGTGACCGTTGGAGGTCGCCGAAATCTAGTGCGAAAGATCTTCACAGGATCGCCCAAATTTTCCTCAAAAACACCTCCGTATTATGCAGCGAAGTGTGACCTGAATGAGCAGCATGTGCGAATAGTGGCAACTTTCCAAGCACTGGTTTATCATTCAGCAACTGTTTGATAGACTTCTATACTCTTTCATAAGCGGCTCCCTTTACACGCTGTCTGTCGTTTCACTGGCCTTTTCGGCTGTGTCGCATTACTGACCTGCTAACCAACCATAGTAAATTTGGACACAATTCACTGAACGGTTGGTCACACTGCAATTGGACGACTTGGTTCACAAGTTGGCCGATTAGATGACTGGTTTGGACCATACCCGTAGTTGACAAAAAGACTGACTTCACGTGCAGCTGGATGGGTGATTTGTCTCGTCTAACGACCTATGTTTACTGCTTCGAATTCGGAGTGTATGGTTCTCACTTATCGTCAGCTTGGTTTATTCGTTCCATTTGAATGTGACTGGTAGCTCATGCCAGCTTGTTAAAGCCACAGTTAGTTGCACGGTGCAAATCGTGAGAATTGTGAATGTTGTAAGTGGCGGAATAATCTGGCAACTCAGATTCAATTCTTGCTATGGACCTTATTAGGCACACTCCTTTTCGTAGCTGGTGCTTTTAAATTCTCAAGTTAAAGTCGCTTAGTCGCTCGGGAAAATTGTGCACTGTGATGTTTATTCGGGGTCACGTTCTCTATTGAGATTGGTCCCCTAAACCGGCAGATGGCGGTGCGATGTCGCTATTCTCGTTACAGTGCCTGACTTATTGGGACATTATATGGTTCCATATAACTTCCAATTTCGGGGCATGGTTGCTGTTTCTCGCCTTACAGCGGGTCCTAACACCCGTGTGCCAAGTATGTCAAAAAATTTGCACCTACTTGATTTGGTACGAAGTTGGCGACAATTCTCTGTAAGATTGCCACTTCTGGACATAGCCCTGCTGAATGCCCTGCGAATTAGTGTCAAATGTGAACAGAAAAAATGATAGTGAAACCGGTAACGAAACGCCATGTTGCTAAGGGTCGCTGTTCTTGGGGCACTGTGATCTGTCATTGGAAAATTCAGCTGCCTTCAGCAAAACTGTTCCGGTCTCCGGATTCTTGCGAAACTTGTTCGGTCGGAGCTTGTTAATCGTCTTACCTAACAGCTCAACTTTAGAGGGCTACAATTTATCTTACTTGTCAGTAATATCAACGAGTGGTATAGACCCCCGTAGCTGCAGGCCTGGTCTGCTGCTGCGAGCAGCTTAGTACTACTAATGCTAATGTTCCGAATAGTGAACTGGTTTCAGTCCTTAAAACGATTTTCCTCGCTTTTTAACATGCTTGAAGCATGGGTGAATTGGAGGAAGAATGCCCCATAGCTGCTAGGCCCACTGCACTTGGCTTGGGAGAGCCGATAGCCGTGACCCTGAGACTTGGACTGATGTAAGACCACATGAAGTCTCGTTAAGTCATCTCACTTCTAGTAATCTTGTAACACGAATTGTCTCTATCCTTCACCTTACTTTTCACGTGTCAGGTTATCTGGTTTCCAGTGCTCGTAGTAACGCTGGCGTAGGGGTCACTCAGTATGAGATCCAAGCAATCACTTATCGATTGCGTCCAAGGTTACAGTCGTTTATGTGCATTTTGGCCGAATGCTTCTGCACAAGTTAACAACAGTCGGCTGAAACGTTATACCACGTTCACTGTGCGTACACGCTGGTTTTCTTTCCCTTGAAATCAAGCACGAGATCTGCCGGAACTTACCTCGACTACTCCTAAGGGTCCGTTCAGGGCGCGTTATGCCCATTGCTAGTGGTATTAAAGCGCAATTTGTCTGTATATCGAAGACGGAAAGGTACATCAGAGGCCGACTTTCTGTTCCAGTGGATCGCATCGACAAGATTTATTGTCTCATGTAAGCTTTTTCTGACTACAGACTTTCTGGCGAACACAAACTTCTATTACAATAAGCGACATCGGCTCACCTGACGACCTCCGTCTCCACAGCGTTGGATTCAGATTGGCTCGATTGTCATCAGTCACGGACTCGATCATTTTGTTCTACAACTCGCGAACTCGACTATGCTTCGCGTCGTACTCGCTTTTGTTTGCACCAAGGCTGTGGTCATTCAAACAAGAGAACCGCACATCCAACCCAGCTGATTCTAGATGATCAACGATTTCAGTTCCAATCAGAGCTGGCAACACGGTTGCCGTCTCCACAAAACGATCGTCATCCGAACAAACAGTAGAAGTAGATCAAAAAAGCCTTGTACTCAGCAGCGACTGCTGTGCAGTACTCCTAGCCATATTAGCCTCAGAAACATCATCAACATCGATCAGCGTTAAACAGCAAGGTTAGTTTCACTGACCGCTGCGTTTTTCTCAAAGTTACGATTCTATTAAAAGGGGAACAGGGAGTGGGTATTGACAGGCGGGAAAAGATAAGATGCTGCTGAAGCTAACACACGGAGTACGGTCTAACTGTACAAACGCAATCTTTCAATCATTCTGATTCGATAGAAAATGACAGCACGATCGCCACTATTCGCGATGCACTGCCATATCCTTCAGTGTCTCCAGCCAGCTAGTTGATGAGTCTTTCGGACCCCAACCACGAAGACGTGAGATACCTACTTCACCTGAGTTCGCTGTACATTTTCTCATCCCACGTTGCCACATCATCTGTTGGCCTCCACATGGCCTCTTTCAATCCTTGGGAGGAGCCCAAAATAGGGCACGGCATGATGGACAAGTGTTCGCCATATGCAAAACGTGACTCAACAACGTAGTCTGCTGAGCTTCGTACGCTGAGATAAGGTATTCTCAGTATTGGCACCCAGTATTAGATTTCTGACTTCTACTCACCCAGTTACTCCATCCAATCCTAGCGATACTACGTAGACATCGATGGTCAAAAACCTCTAGCCCACGAACATTTCCCACACGCATAATCCTCGTCCCGCAACCGTGCAACAACTGAACTGAACGCACTGCAGCACGGTACATGCGACCTTTCAACTTCAGTGAAATATCAGGCCGACGCCACAAGTGGTTCAGTGCAGCGTAAGCTGCTCGAGCCTTCGATGTACGCGAGTTCACCTCTACTGCCGAGCTACCATCGTTCGACAAGCAGCTACCAATATATATAAAACGGTGCATAATCATTAGTTCCTTCCTGCTCAGCACCAAGTTCAGCATTGGTGTCGTCCAGTCCTGCAACAGCACTTTGCACTTTGAAGGTCTAAAAGGGCTGCTTCAGCCTTCACACCCAAGACTATTCCTACACCACGATGACCCACAGCTTGAGGTGCTTCGTCACTCGAAGTGTGCATGAAATAACTTGACGAGACATTTGGTGCAGTTAGTTGAATTACTCTGCTTGAGTCCTGCGTTCGTGTTTCACTGACGCCACAGACATCAATCGAAAATGAGTCCATTGTCGGAGTTGAACACATTTCTTGGCCAGCCTGCATTAAATTGCGCACATTGAGGGAGCTGAGGTCCAGAGGCTGACTTAGTTTGAGAGAACGTGAGCTAGCAAGCTGAAAGCTACCTTCCACACTGACATTGGACAGTGACGAGTATCGAGCGTGTGATCAGTGGGGACACTATGGGTAGGCAGAGCGGGCAAAGAGATTGGGTTGGAAACAGAAGAGACAGCTTGATTGAAGGAGAAATCAGTGTCTCGTCTAATTGGGTCTTATTTGACTGACGTCAGTTAAGCTTTTATTTTAGCTGAACGTAAGATTGTTCCTCCCCAATTATTGCCACGGACAATCAGGTTATCTATACAGGGGACAGTTTTTCGGTTTGAACTATTTCATGCCATTCGCTGGAAATAGATATCTTCGTTAGTCTTTCTAAACTCGATGCGACGGAACCGTTAAAGATCTCCGTACACTTTCCAATCAGTAGAATTATTTTCTCTCCCTGATCAAGTTCTGGTGTTCAACGCTTTCCATGTCCAGAATGCTAAGAGAAGTATATTGTGCGATTTACATGATACTTTCGATTATCGGCATGAGGTAAGTGTCCAGGCACCACAATGACCATCCGATTTTTGTGATGTCCATTCGATGTAACTAGGATCTGGGCCCGCCAAAAGGAATTGGATAGTTCGATGATCTGCTCTCTGAGGGGATTTTAAACTTTCACTCCACTA
>LUCM01001445.1:251180-265974 GCA_008360955.1 Fasciolopsis buskii | reverse complement strand
CTACCATGTCAGAGCGTTTGCTCTTCCGAACAAGAGTGACGCGGTCATCATAAAACTCGTCTTTCTCCATATCAGTGCTGCAATCTGTTGGAGCGTATACCGAGATAACAAATAAACTACGCGTAACACTACTATCCTTCTGGACGCCGACTGATCCCTGCAGTCTCATAGCACACAAACGACCGTTGACTGGGAACCAGTTTAAAAGAGCTGTTTCAGCCTTCTGTTCTACACCGCGTTGAGTTGCTTCGTCTCCTGAAGTGCGAAGAAAATATCCTGACGAGACGTTTGGCGCACTTCATCGAATTACTCTACTCGAATCCTGAATTCGTGTTTCACCCATGCAGCAGACATCAATCAAAAGTGAGTCCACTGTCAGTCAAACACGCCTGTTGGCCAGTCTGCAATAAAGTGCGCACATTGAAGGAATCGAGATTCAGAGGCTGACGACTGGTAGCTACCTTTTACAGTTTTTGACAATGAACGGTTGCGAGTATCGGGCTTTATCGAGGGGGACACTATGGCTAAGCAGAGGGGCCAGAGCTTTGATAGGGGGCAGAAAAGGCAGGTTGAATAAACAAAGGAACCATTTCAGGGCACAATAAGGATAGTCGGTCATATGTTATAACAAATCGAACGGCGGCGAATCACTTACTGACCCGCTGATCTGGAATTCGAATCTCACAACTTTCCGGGAGACACGTTCAATCCGTTTGATTATAGTCGGTCATGTGAGCGCCTATCGAGAGAATCTCAATGCGGTGGGACTACATGGGTTCTGAATATTTAGTTAATCTCGACTGTATGCCTGGCGACAACGAGCTGCCTGGAGTTGTTTTAGTGGCGCTTCACAATGCTCGACTATTGCTGGTCACATTCATGGTTAACTGTTTATGTTTTATTTCGGGGTTTCTTCAGAAGTTATACATACTTACACTTGCCTTATTTTGATAAGTTATTCTTATCGATTTTCTGGAGTTATGGGTGAATCATTTGAGTATAACTTCAAACTGATTTTTGAAACCCGAATGGTGAAGTCCTTCTATGGGCTTCTGTTCATTCTGCTGTCCAGAGAAAATATAGTTTTCGATAATCACTGCTGGATTAGCGCAAAATTCTGGTAACAATAACCCTGATGCAACCCGCTTTCGCCAATTTATGCGTGCGGTTGCAGAGCAATAAATTTCTTATTCGGACTCGAATTCGATCAGATTCTCACCTCGAAAACAAACTGAACATCGAGGCAGATTACGGCAATCGAGCAGTGTGCCTCCCTGGTTTTTCTGCATATATGACTGCGGCCCGAGGAGTTCACTTCAGATATGCTAAAGCGGACGAGCTGCCCTCGACCCGCTTCTTTTTAGCTGTGTCAATTTTTGCTGCCGAAATAGGTTTCTTCTGGCTAGTTGCAACCAACTACGATTAGACGTACTGTCCACAGCGCTTATATTTGACAACCTTGACCAATCCCCCTCTTGAAATCAAAAGCGAAATTAGTGCGAAACAGGCTCGGAGCGGCCATCGATAGGGTTCTGCACGAAACCGTTTGGTATCTGTCAACGAAAACTCACCGTTTCCAAAATTAGGTATTAATTACTTCCAAAGTATTAAAAGCAGCCATTGGGCTGACTTGCTCAAATTTCGTTGTCATAGACGTAGGGCGTTTTTTTAATCTTAACTGGGGGGAATTTACACCAGTGCATCATTGAACGCGCGCTACACTACAAGTTGTAAAAAACTGCTTGGTAGGCCTCGTAATAAAGACAATCCTACCGGACTCCTAATATTCTCGATAAGCCTAAAGGACTTTGGTACGGTTCCATAACGGTGGGTTAGTGTTATGGTACAGTTCAGTGACTACGGATCTTGGAGGTAGTTGTGGTACTTGTGAAGTCGATTTCGATTTTTCGTCATTATGTCGATTATAACAGGGAATAGTACACTCAGCCTGGTCTCATGCCCCTTGGTCTGAGCATTCAGCCATTTGGGAAATGCCAGTGTCCCATCGTTTGTTGGCAGGCTCAGTCATTGGCACCTTTGATCCTCTGAAATCTTGCTTGATTCTGTGCCATTTTACACCTCGATCTCAATTTTGTTCTCTCGCAAGGGTCCCATTGGCTTCGAATCTACAGGGTTTACCACTTATACGTCATTTATGTGGCATACCGGAAATACCAGAGTAAACTGATCTGATAGTCAGCTATGGGGCTTCGGTCAATCATCCGAGTGAGCTAACGACCATCAGCCGCTTCGAGTCGTAGTGTGACTTCTTCACATTTTTCGCGCAGTTCTTCATGGTTGCTAAGGCACCACAGAATTGTAATCTACCTGTGAAGATGAGCCAGTAACAAGATTTTGATGATTTAGTTTCGATCCGGTTTTATTTTCAGTTACGGTCCAAGTTAAGTTTCTTATTAAATGTTTAGAACTATTGATTTAAAGCGGTTTTTACATGGACATCTTTGTGATTCACAATCACCGACTGGCTCATTATAGAAAACTTATTGGATAAATTCAATTTTTCAGCGAAACATGAACGTGATTGCAATAGCATGACTCTTGAAATTGGGAATTTCTGCGAAAAAACGAATGCATCTGCAATTCAACAAAACAAGATTCGGTAGTGTTTGAATCCTGTCTCAATTTTGTGCTCCGGTTGAAGCGAGGAGTTTAGTGAGCAGCGAAACTCGAGCTTTTGGAAACATCAAATTGGCGATGGTCTGTGGAGGCCACAAAGATGTCCAGCGTCGGCCTCCATGAGCAAAACAAAATATGAGCTAATTTGCATTTAAGACGGCGGCGATGAACAAGTGTGGCATGTGAGCGCGGATTCCATCTGAGTGTGCTGAAAATGAAATTCGATAAAAAAACGGTCTGCCCGTAGAAGATTCAAGTTGAGAAATAAGAGAATAAGGAAATTTTGTGAACTGAGGGAAATAATCGGGTTGGTAGGAAATTCTCAGCCGGCCGGCTGATTTATGGATGGGCTATGGGTCGACAGAACCAGCTGTGTGGGACGAAAAAATCCACCCAGGAACCGAATACGGGTTGGCAGTTTTTCCGCGCATACCACTCCATAGAATAGAGACACATCATCTCACCCCAGCCGGTAAAGAGCAGGACCCAAATGAACACATTCCAACCACGCCCGGAACCTTTCAGATAGATAAACGGGTAGCCGGCGAAGGCGAAAAACACGAACAGTACGGGATAGACGAAGCGCAATACCAAAATGAGCACGTACTCATGCACGAAGGCAGACACCCAGAACACCACCGCCGTGGCCATTTGTCGGGGACGTTGCGGTCCAAACCGTTGCAAATCGCGATACAGATAGATGTACAACCAGTCGTGCACAACCACATTCCATGTGCGGTACCAGTTGCTAAATGTGGTCGAGTTCCACCAATCCTTATAAAACAAACGATCACCAAATCGAAGCATCTCGGCAAACGCGTTCATCCAAGAATGCAAAGCGGCAAAAAAGGTCAGTAGCATCACCAACCCGCCGGGAAGACTGGTCGCGGATGCCGTCAAAATAAATTGTCGTAATGTGTAGTCTGTCGACTGGCCAAAATTGACGAATTCGGCGAAACAGAAACGTACAAAAATATAGTAGCTGAGCAGCACACAACCAGCTACTTGGAAAAAATTTGTGGCCACGTAGTACCAACGTACAGAATCGGTTCTAGGATAAGAATGACGATAGATCAGAGTGGGGGCGAACAGGAAATATAAATAATGTGAGAAGTCCGGACACCAGGGGTGGGTTTCAGTTGTTGGCTTTGTTGCCTTCTTCGTTGTGTCGACATGTGACTGCCTGTTTGGACTCGAATTTGCCGAGGACTTCAATGCAATTTGTCTTGTGTACACTTCTTCGGCGGAAGTCCGAACAAACGCATGGGATTTCATAAACATCCGAACTTGTTCACATGCGATAATCGCGGAACTTGCCGGTGGGAGTTGGTGTTTGACGATGAAGATTATCGGTAGGACTGCGAATAAAACCTTACCATCCGGCGTTCCAGATGTTTGTACGACCAGATTGTATTGGTGTATTGCGATAAAAATCGCAGGGAATAGAAGAGACAGTGTGAATAATTATGCACGACAGATCACTAACCACTACACAGTGGTGGTCCCTAATCGCAAAAACTGGGGACACGTGATGAATTCACTTGCCCTAGACAAAATGCAAAAAACCGTTCAATAAAGAACAGATATTTCAGCAGAACTTCGTTCATGTATCTTCCACAGTTACTTGCTAGTAGTGTGTGGAATTGATGGTACTGCACTGGGCGGACCACCCTTTTGATTTCACCTTTTACATACAAGCCTCGGATCATCCGGTCAATCTCACGCTCGGGGAGAACCAGAATTGAATCTTTTCTGACTAGAGCTCATTCTCCATTGCACCCTGGGATTTTCACTTGAAAGGTATGCGTGTTATCACTGCACCACCAGTTCCCGTCTGGATTAACCAGAATTAACGTATTAAGTTTGTCCAGAGGTCGTCCTCGTCGACGGCCAGCAATGCCCGAAAGTATCGGTGAGAGACACGGCAAATGACCTATTTATTTCGACCGAGTACCTCCCAAGATAGTCAATTGTCTCTATTAACGTGTTTCATATTTGATATTCCATTCATAATCACGCACGAGTCTGCGGGATTACTGTTGCTATGCTTAAACTTTGTGAATTCACTTGCCATCATCGAAATGAGAGATCGCACAATGACGAAGTTGCATCTCACCATTATCTTATTTAACCTAGCATGGTTTAACGATGTTCAGCGTTTTCAAATGATCTCGTATCATCCAATACTCTTCCTCCTCTGAGGTTGGATATTGGCGCGATTGTAATAAGACTGATATGCGACTGTCTGATTAAAATCAATTACAAAATTATCGATCACATTATGCTCGGGTCGGCCTGAGATCCATCGAAGGTGCTGTGCGAAATTCTACATTCCCGTGGCAAGAGACATATTGAAGATCCAGGCCGATTTAGTGATGGGCAAATAGCCCGTGTACTGGAAATATTTTGCCAAGGCAAATAATTTTTCTGATTTCTAGTTTCAACCAATTAACCAAAGAGTGCTGGATGGCATCTAGCTGCTGCTAGTACTGAGCACATTAGGGATCAATAAATTCGGTGATCCGACGAACAGCTGAAACTTCGTAGCCCATAGATTAGAATTGCGAATGCCTGCACGCGTGAAATATTCACTTGGATGGACTCTTCTTACATTTTCTGTTGAAAAAACTACCGCACTTTTAGTC
Organism: Fasciolopsis buskii; assembly: GCA_008360955.1. Classification (NCBI taxonomy): domain Eukaryota; kingdom Metazoa; phylum Platyhelminthes; class Trematoda; order Plagiorchiida; family Fasciolidae; genus Fasciolopsis; species Fasciolopsis buskii. The sequence goes on along the minus strand of LUCM01001445.1, from coordinate 260,692 downwards.
CAATATTTAGTGACACACCGACTTCGGAGAAGTCGTTGATTATTAAATTGATAAGTAACACAACGCATGCATCATCGGTGAGGGGATATAACAGATAAACAAGAATAGTGGCCACGTTTGCCAGTTTGTTAACACAACTTCCAGCCTCTTCAAAAGCTGTTTCTAATATCAGAAATAATATTCTCTGGTTGTCTTTATTTTCCTTTGTCAACCTTAAGTACGATATCGCATCTAGATCAACAGTCGTGTGAAATGTATATTTATTTGTTTTCCAAAACCAAAGAAGATCACCACAGAATTACAAAAATACCCACCAAAGGACATTTTGGGGCATCATTGTTATTGTGCACCCCGTATGCCATGGTCAGTGCGGTACTTGATGAAATAACAATATACGTCATTCTTCAAGAGGGGGGGCCGCGGCCAGCAGAGGGCTGCCAAGTGGGGAAGTTGACCGGCGGTGGGAGGATTCGAACCCGTGACTCTCACGTCCGAATACCACGACCTTATCCACTTGGCTACCGTTTTACCTGCGCCTGTCTGCGCAAGCAGGGGGACTTGATAGATACGCAGACTTGGTCAAGTAAAATACGCCTACCTGACGGGATGCAGCCTCGTTGCTCACTTCCTTTGATCAACCGGAATTCTTTTCCGACTCAAGGCTGCTGACTTTCTGATTTGTTAGGATAACTTCGGATTAGTATTCACTGAATGGAACAGTTACCAACCAGACGAGACGCAAACACAAAGATTGGCACATCTAGTTAACGTCTGAGTTAACCCTCTTGTTCGGTTAGCTAAAAATATTTACGACGGACTGCGCCACTGGAAGCATGAACACAAGTAAACTTTCCCAATCTTGTCAATTAAGGATTGCTCCCTCGGCGGCTCTCGAGGGGGTGCGTTTATGGTCTCACCTGTTATCCATCTGAAACCTGGTGGAACAGCCACTACAGTGGCAACCTCAGTTGACCCACATTTGTTTTTTAGGCTTGGGTTGAAGGTTGTCGTGTTGGCTCGGTCAAATATGCTAGGGCCTACCGGTGGGTTTTTAGTCTTCCTTGGCACGTTGACGCTTCATCCCGTACACAAATGATGAACGGCTTGTTACCGCGTGATGCGTCAACCAGTTACTGACCAATGGTTTAATTGCGCACTACCCACAGATCAAACCTTGCTGTTTTTGCTTTGAATGACTGCCCTCCGGATTCCACTCTCAACGTACAAACCGCAGGTCCTCCTGCCAACCTTTCACTCGGGAATCATCTGACTCGTGTTTGGCTCTCATTAGAGCTCATCAATGGTGCACGTCCATCACTGTACCCAGGGTTTGAATTTGGGTCTTTTCGCATGGGAGGCGTGTGTGTTATCAATAAGCTGCCCAGCCCCTTCGAGCTGATTCAACTTACTGGGTCAATTTTTGTTTCAGGTATCGGCCTCAGTGTCAATTAACAATATCCGACAGACTCGAAGGGAGACAGTTACTCTTTACTAACTCCAGACGAACGCCTCCCATCAAATCGAGTCTTCGCAGCAGGACTGGGTTAATGCCCCATTTGGTTTGCGTCGTGTTGTTTGATTTCCATGTGTATATCTCAGTTAATTACGAGTAGTGCGTGGGATTGATGGATTTTGCTTTGACGATGATGCATATGCTACAGTGATAAGCTCTAATGAGAGTGAAACATGAATCCGGTACTTCTCGGGTGCAAAGTTGACCGGAGGATCTGCTGTTTGTGCGTTGACAGTGGGATCTGAAGGACAGTCAGTCGGAGCAGAATATCACCAATCCCACACTGCTTACCATTTTTATTCATCTCGCTCGTGCTAGCAAGTTTGTAGGTGCATACGTGATCCAAACACAATAGTGACACTAGGAAGCAAAACGGACCACGATAATGTATACGCGGGTGTACGATTGAACTGCGGATTTAAGTCCGCATCCTAGTCGGTGTGGCCATGTTGGCATTCGACTGCACTGAAGATGCCCTCAAGGCAGTATTCTTCCCTCAACGCACCCGTGGGCTTGTTTGTGTGTGTGTTTAGCTCATCCCAGTTGCTTTTTGACGAGCTGACCGTAGGTACTTCTCTCACTAGAATGTCTCACCACCGTGTGTGTGTGTGTGTGTGTGTGTGTGTGTGCGTTTACGTTCGAAAAAGTTGAACTGGTCCTACGCCAGCGTAACGTCAGCTTAATTAATCGCATCAAAATTTAACTACCGGCGACATGATCAGTAGTAAAAATGAGATTCCTCATTTGTTGATTCTGTTAACGGTAGTCAGACGGTCCATGAATAAAGTCATACGGGAGTTACGTGCAACCCGGAGTGTCTCTGCTTTATCGGTGGGATGATGGCCATCAAATCCGTGGTAAGTAAGGTGAACTCAAGCTCAACAGAGAAGCCACTATGGATAAAAAGCGGTAGTGTGTCTGTGATGCGATGGGTCTCTGCCTGACAAGCATTCCAAACATAAATTGCCCCAGGCTTTAGTTGGAGGTAAAATGACATAGCGGGTGTGGACCCCTGCTATTAACTCCCTAGTCCTTTGTCTCTTTTAGATACACTGAATGTTGACTGGGGTGTACGAACCGAATTTCTTGGCCACAGGCTCTAACAGCTCCAAAATGGTGTGCCCGTGATGTGAACTGATCAACAGGGATGCGAATCGACATACGCTCCACGGGCTAGCAGCGATTAACGAGCGCATAATATGCTTCCATTTTACATACCAGGTCTTCTGACCGAGTTTGAAGATGGGGCTCTCTAACGCTGTCCATCGCTTTGATATAGGCACTTGGGTAATACCTGGGCCACAAAAGACCCACGGGCTCGATGGACAATCGATGACCTGGGTAGAAGTCCGTAAGAGCTAACAGGCTTGAAGGACCCCGTTCTCCCAGCATTTTTCTCCTCTGCCGCCACGCTGCCAGTGACAGCTAGCTTGTAAGCTCATCCACCAGTGATGATCGAACGATCACTATCGTTAAATCCCAGCTAGAATATCTTTGGTTCAATCCTTCTTATTGCAAGAAGGTTTCCACCATGACTGTCCCCAAAGGGCCATAAAGGTCTTCTTGAAAATTGTCCATGATTGAATCCACCAAGTTACTGTTGAGCACATCCTGACATATTTCAGTTTGTCGCAACATGCAAGAAAATTTACAGCGCAAGATAGGCAACTAGATCTGGTTCGCAGCGTGAGTGACGATAGGGAAACGGGTTGGCTTCAACCATCCTCGACAATGTTTATATATTTTCAAAATGTTTTACATGCATCCTTTGAGTCGTGTTTTTCATCGTCAGTAGCACGACACATCCGATTTTTTGGCCGTATGAAATATTCCGGCAAAATTTATGAATGACAATTTTGGCTCGTTGCAGCACGAAATAAGATTGCCGGAAAACAACTTGAATCACTGGCTTCATTAAGTTAAAGGGATCTACTGTATAGCGATATTTAGTCGTCGATAATCCCGGTTTCACGTCGAAATTTGCTGGAGTTGATTATATCACCATGCAAGAAGCAAGACTCCACCAAATAAGCTGGACACTTATAGCCTATGTGAACCTTTGTTGATTGGCCTAGTGTCACCCATAGAAGCAATCTGCCGCACAATTTAACTAGGATGAACAGAAAAAGTTCCCAGTTATTTTTTTCTAATTTAAAGAGCACAGTGGTGTCGTGCACGAGCACACGCATATACACACCTAAACAATCTCTCTTTACTCCCGTTCTTTTTTCCTACACTCAATCCATGACTATCTACAAGAATGGTTTGAAATCCCACGTGATGGCTCGATGTACAGCGTCTGTACCTTTTGTTAGCTTCATATCCTTGTTTTTCTTCTGATTCGTCAACCCACAGGCTAGTGATGAACAACTGTTAATCACGGGACGTATCAAGCACTGGTCAGCCGTTAAATTCCATACTGAACAGAACTCAATCTTTATTTGCGTCGGTGATCTAGCTCGCGTTAGCCAGTTTCTAGGAGCGCACTTTCTCCAACTACGACAATGATAGCGGAAAGCGGGATGGACTATAGTGACATGTAGATGTGCGTTTTTGGTTGTACCATTAGTCTCATTCCACTATTCTACAGCCAGGGTTACCGGTGTGCGTGATATAATCAGCACACACACGTCACAAATAACAGTGACCCATACCAAATTATGGCTACTGATGGAAGTGTCAGTAGTAATAATGAAACTTGGGGTTTTCACCAAGGGTAATGCTGCCGATACTGTTGATCGCATGGTTAAGACATCCAACTATATATGTATACAAACCCTGACAGGAACGATAGCAATCGGCTAAGACGCACGAAGTTTAAGACGTGAGATACTTTCGCTTCGAGATGGGATTCTTCTCCATGACCAGCGGTGCTGAACGAGCAAAAATATCAGTTTGAACTTGTATGTTCTGGGTTTAAGTTCTCCTACTGCCGGTCAACTTCCTCGTTTGATAGCCTTCCGTTGACCAAGAAATGGTGTATGTGGTTTCATTAATGAATAAAATAAAAGACACAAATAAATTCAGTCAGTGGAAAACCAGTATATTCGGGGAAGCAAGAGGAGTGTTTCCCTGAACAAGACCAAAAGAAGTCACACAACTAGCAGAATGCGACTGAGGATATTGTGCTTTTAGCAATAACTGAGTGTCGTAAATTATTTTTGAAGGTAATAATTCCTCTCTATGCTGAATGGTCTGACAACAGTAAGCCCAAGCGGTTGACTACGTTAGCCTCATGCATAAATGCAAAAATGCCATAGGGGCATGGTCATCAGTTAATTAGATGCCAAGCAAAATGGTCTGTGATTAACTACGGCTGACAGATATCTCGATCTGAAATTCACAGATAATTAAAATCTCTACATTCTTACCTGATGAAGAATGAAACCGCCCAATGCCAACATGTCTCTTCGACACATATGAGAGGTGGCCGGGCGTTTCGTGCACCAGGCAACAAATCCTAGGAATGGGACAAACATGGTGCTAAGTTGCATGGCAAGCCAGCATGTGGCCACCTCGTGGATGCCTCCAAAAGCGAACCGGAAAACGCCTAAATCGTTGGTCAGCATCGAGTTCTTTGGGTCGAATAAGTCAACCAAAATTGTGTTCACCGAGAAAATCACCAGAACGGCAATGAACATGTGGTACACCGTGCGGATGTGCGAGATTTCAAACAGCACTGTGAGGATCGAGTCGCGACGACAAAAAACCTTGTCCTTTAAATGTTTGTTTGGCCCAGATCCGTCTGTTTGTCGCCTGTAAACGGGGAGAAGGATGCATGGACGGCTTGTCAGTTGTATTGAAGATGGGTGATCGATTTATAAGTTCGCGAATTGGGAACTACTTTCGTGGATAATATTCTTATGAGTAGCAACTTAAAGCAAGTTTTCCGAAACGGATAAACACAAATCGGTTGTTTTACTACTAAATAATAGTTATATTCAATCCATTTCGCAAATTAGCATCGAAGAAGACATTCAGTTTCACTTACATGCTTTCTTGAGCTCGGAATTCTACGTTGTACACGAATTTCCTGTCACGCACTGGAGCTGGCAACACCGATTAGGTCAAAAATAAGGAGCCTGTGTGAACTTCAACTTCAGGAGACCTTGAAATAGTGGTTATGTCTCTCAAAACACAGATTGCTGCCTTCCATGAGATTCTGATCCCTGAGTTAGGTCAAAACCTTTTCAGCATCAGCCATGGTTACACTATTGTCACTGCATAGAGGCAGTAGTTCGTATCATATTGGCTCGTGGTCTTGATTTCTGGATGCAAAAAAAGTAAGTAAATTTGTTCTGATTGGTTTGGTTTCCAGGCTGTGATGGTAATATGCTACAAATTTGTCCAGCTTTTTTTGCATCGGTGAGCTCCTCGATCAAATTGGAGATGCGGTATTCGGTTCATTCCGAAAAACGGTGGAGAGTTTAAGTCTCTCTTCACGTCAATTTTCGTGACCCAAATTCACTTCTGCTTCCTTTTGCCCAGTCACATTCCTCAAAGAACTCCTCTCATACACCATACGGCCCTTTCCTCAAATAATACTATCAAACAGAGTCCGACCACTTCACTCTGCACCCTATTCCAAACGTTTACTACTGCCACTAAAAGCAGATCGCTTCTAAAATCCCATCTGCTTCTTTCTTTATTCATATCGTATATTCTCCGATATTATATATATATATATATAACAAATCCGAATAAACCTCATATGCTATCATAATCATGATCCATCGCAAAAATGGCGAGCGAAAAAAAGGAAAGAAAAAGAGACAATGTGCAGAGATTGCCGCTCGGCAGTTCTTCTGTTCTTTATCCCCATTTTACTGGCTATGCATCGGGATCCATGTTTACTATGCGGGTTTGATACCACCTAGTTGTCAAAATCGAGATAAGGGGTTGACTTAGAGCGCCCTAAGCCGAGCCTTTGGCCAAATGGTCTAACCCACAGGGCAGTAGGACGATCTGAGTGCTACGTAAGCCTTTAGGTACCGGTGAGTGATTACTCATTTCATACGCCCTTCGGATGGGGCTAAACATACGGGGTGTTCAGCCTACTTTTGTCACAGTTGTCGGTGAGCCTAGTATCCTGTACTTTATACGTTGCCCGCAGTTGGTTAAGAATCAAGATTTAGCCAAAGATCGGTCAACCGGTTGAAAGGCCATGAACATCCTTCTTCATCCTCCAACTTTAGTGGGAACACCACCACGAGGATTCAGTAGGACTTCAACACCAGAGGCTACTTAAGACACAGGTCACTTGGGGGACATTTCTGAGCCTTCAGGGCGAGTAGCCGACTCCGAGTCTGACAGACTCACCCCCTACCTTGATGAAGCATCTCGAGGCAGTCGTGAACGAAGTTAAAAAATATAAAATATAGCTATAGCCTAGGACCGTCAGCAGAGATGTTATTTACAAAACCATTTTAAGTTGGGGTTAAAAAGTTTGTTGATGAATTTGTGAAGCTTTCTTGATGATTTCTCTTGTAGATGGCGTTTAACAATGCAGTGCACATGTGAGATCGATTGTAAAATCGCAAATACATCAATATGGTGCGGTAAGTATCTCAGGTTCCGAACTGGGCACTCCCACCGAACATCCTATAATGTGGCTAAATACATGAATGCCTATGCTGCGGAACTCCTTCCTATTGCTTTCTTGTAAAGTCGAAGGAGAATATCCAGGGTTCCGCGCACAGATGACCGACCTTTGGTAATTAAAATTACGGGAGAAGGCTTAATCCCAATTCCAAATCAACAACGAGTGTCGTACAAACGACATGACATTGTGCTTACCGACATCTGTGGCCGAAGATTGGTTTGAGCGTCACGGATATCCAGCATCATCCGAAAGGAATGTGCACGGGGCAATCAGTTACCGGTTTCAAGCAGGCAACGAGTCAAGCGCTTTATCCCAGTGCTTGATGGATTGCGCGTTGAATATCTAAAAACTCTAGTTGTGGACCCCTGTTTTGACTTGGGCAGCCAGGTAGTAATGCATCCACAAACGAAAAATCATAAATCGATTGCATTCTTCCATTGGCGAGTTGTTTAAAAAACAATGCGCACACAGAGGGCGAAGTATCTTGCTATTTTGCTTTCTTCCTGAATCCGTCTATCCCTTCCTCCTCGAATGGCCTGTTGTTTGGCACACTGACTGCCGTCAGGCACGTATGGCTATATATATTTATACATCTTTGCAGTTGCCAGTATACACGAACAGACAGCAGCAGTTGCAACTATGCCAATCAGTCACTCAGGGAATTGTAGCGGCTGAGAACTGGAAACAGTACTACATTCAAGCGGCGAATACAAATAGAAATATAGTGATGTTGTCCTATTCAGAATCAACATGTATGCGGTCAATTTTAAGCAAGTTCTGATGTGTATTCCAATGGTTTTGCCTTTTTCCACTGCCTCCGGATGCCTAATTCCGATTTCGAACAAGTCCAATGCATGCACCTGTTCCAGGATTCTTCATTGATACCTGCTCAAGTGGCATTACGAATCAAGCTACTACCACGGCGACTATCATTGAGCAAATTATCCTGAAATACATCGACTCTGCGAGCGTGTAGATCACTTTCGTAGATCTCAGTTGCCCACTCACGTGTTACCATTGGTTCGGGATGATATGAGATACAACTCAAGATAGCAGCCAGTGATATGAATTTTATGTCCTATTTAAACACGTATACTTCATGAGAACAAAATGGAGACGGGCAGAGACACAAAACTGCGTGCAGTGAAAGCGTGTTGTACTCATTTTCAAATCTCCACGGTCTTTCATCCTTGTTGGTTTCTCACTAAGCCGGTTAAAGATAGTGATAACAGAGATCCGTGATAATACAACCTTTTGTCAGCAATGCTAATCTGTTAAGTTTTAACAACTTAATTCAGAAAACTCTACTTGGGGCACTGTTTTTTCGGCGCATTCAGGACCTAGTTCGATTTAGGTCCACTGACATGCTAGTACTCCTAGCATGGTGTTTATATTCGGGCTAAAAAGTGCAAGGTCAGAACCACAACGGCGGACGATTCAAATGTAGGCCTAAGTACACAGTGAGGCCACGTCCTGATTAGCATCGATCGTTCATCATACGGCCAATTTAACACCGAAATAACAAAAGTAATCAAAAAAGCACTGTTTTTTTTAAATGTTTGTGTAACTGACCCAATAATAGTTCACTAGCCTACTATCCAAAATGTGTCTGTCCTATCCTTTCATTTCGAGTGGCCATATTTTTCGTCACCAATAGTCTGTTTAAATTACTCCTAGTCAAAATGGAATTTTCCTGCCACAGTAACAATAACCATAATGTTTCTCGCTGTTGACTTCAAGTTCGATAATCTAATGCTCTTCGAAGAGAAACAGGATGTTTTTATACCACTCAACACTGTATACATAACTTCCAGAAAACTATTTCGGCTTCGTTATGTTGTTCCAGTTAAAAAAGCCCACTTTCAAGGATCTTATGTTTTTCGAAATTTACTGATGAAATTGGTGAGTACAGGAATCGACTTTAAATAGTTTTATCGAAAAATGTTTCAGATTAACCTATTTTTTATTATTTCAAGTTATTTTCGTTTGTTGGTCTCGATAATTTGTATCGTGCGGCTACTGACACTCCGATTGGTTTGTGGCCTCGGAAAGTCGCCTGCAAAGCCCCGTGGCCGTGACTCTTAGTACGGCTAATTCAAACCTAGCTCACCAAACCAAGTTAGCCGTGAATGTGTAGTGATGCAGCTAAAACTCATATGGCCGAATTTTCTGCACGTACTAGCCCATCCTCACGTGAGCCACTCACCAAGGCGCAATCAGGTGAGGCAGTTTCAAGATCGTAAACGAGGCGGCCGATTCATCAAAGGTAATAGTGAACGAGATGACTTCGGAGACATACTATGGTTATCCAAGATCTAAGACAGGGTGAAACTTCGTGAACTACGAACTATGCAAAGCAGCAATTTATGACTACGAATATATAAATATATATATAGC
>LUCM01001445.1:214924-250407 GCA_008360955.1 Fasciolopsis buskii | reverse complement strand
CAACTGATTTTTGTGTGTTTTCACCGTAAAAGTTTTGTAACATTTTGGTTATTTTCGGATTATTTTTAAGGGGATGAGTTCTACAGAGAGGCCATACAGTGTTTGCTCCGCTAACTTCGGTTCTGAGCCATATCTCTCAGCGTCTCCAACCAGTAACAGTCCTCATCTTTTGAATCCCAACCGGGATGGCGGGAAGCACCAATCGACGCCAAAGCCGAAGCCACATTCTTCATACTTCTATGCCAAGCCGTAGCCTGACCGCCATGTGGCTTCCTCCAGCCTTGTACGGCACGTGCGAAAGGGGCACTAAGGTGCTCTAAATTTAGTTGCTACCTTACAACATCGATAAAAACGGAAAGACTAAAGATTCTGAGACAAAATAAATGTAGAAAGGCAAAGACATTCCGATGACATGAACGCTACTGGCCGCAGCACTTAACCATAGCACCAATGACCTTCAGCCATTCCGTTGGGAGACCTCGTGGATCCCAACCACTTAATGTTACTCAGTCTATCGGTTATAACCCACTGGTTAAGTGTGACCATCATGACTCATCTTTCAACCATTAACTGACCCGGAGAGCAGCAAACACCGAGTGCGTCAACGTCCGGCCGTGCGAAACACGTCACAATCAGTTTACTCTATTGGAAGCCGGTGTCAATTCAACTGACCATGTTTTACTACTCCACACTCAACGCTTTACCTTAGCATTGCTAATACAACCCTCGCATCATACTCGGGCATTACTACAAAGAAATTGGTGTCCTAACACCGAAAACCTTCTGAGTGGTACGGCAGGACCGATCCTGCCGACAAAGTGAAAACCTGACTGTTGATCAACAAGCGGATGTCGCGTCAACGCCAAAAATACCTCAGATCGATGAACCCCAGTCAAGCCTTCTCAATACAACTTAGGGAAACAAGGTGAAATATGGCTGTACGAACACCAAAACCTACCTACTTCGTCGAAATCCTCCTCTGCGAGATCTGGATACTGCTTTAGCCCAGTCTAATTCTGCAACATGTTACACTTTGAAGGTGAAAAAGCACCCAAAATTAACCTGTACTATCTTTTCAGTGATTTAGTTTTGATTTGCCTGGGGGTGAATCCACTCACGTAATACTTCTACAGAAAGACCATAATCTTGTACAAATGGAGGTCTAGTCAGACCAGAAATACTGACGAACAGCATGAGATTCGGAAAGATTTACGGAGATGGGTTCGCAAGGGGTATTAACAAAGTGAACCTTATGGTCTTTGCGTCTCATAGAAGGGAATGAGAAATTGTTTTTATTAGAAAAAGGAGTATAGTGGAGGAGTTTGATTCCACTGTACTAGTCCGCTGTGAAAACTGGAACTCAATTGTGCGTATATCCTGAAGATTTACGTTCAAATAGGGCCTTCAAGTACACGTTGCTACAAAAAATATCACGCCACAGGGTGTCTTATTTCTGTGTGTTGGGTGCTCAGGTGCAACCATCCATACAATGATCATGAAAATCGTAGTGAAGAGAAAAACAAAGTTAGTGAATTTTGAGTAAATAAGTGGTGTATGAATCGCTAGATTGTGTTTCCGCCACTAGCCGCCGAGACTGGTACCATACTTCTCCACATCGGTCAGTCGACAAAAGCCACTGGTATTTCCGCCCTTGCCCTTCTTCCGGGAATATTACGAACGCTGAAGACCTTTTTCAGTTTACCATTCACGTAGCAGTTCTTCTTGAAAAGTTCCATGTTTTATTTGCTTTCAAATCCGAAGACTTTGGTTATAATGGGAGATACCATCATAATAACGTTCTCGAAACCACTCTTGATCGATCACTAAGGGTGTTATCGAGCTGGGAGACTAGTGGTTTGCTTTACCGATTCCCATAAGTGACTTATCTTCCTGTCCAGAGGTTCTCTCTCGTCAACGAATTCTCCGTCGTGCGCGTGCCTTTGTATCCATCAACCCAGCTTTATTCCGTCGTGAATATGAGATATTCCTACTTTCGACATTCCAGTAGTGTGTCAAACTATCTCGTTTTTAAACGGATAAATTCCAGATTGCATCAAAGCTCTTGTTGTTGCAGATCCAGAAAGTTATTCAACAGCGAATGTACAGGCGAACTCCTGCTGCAACTGGTGCCCGTGGTCCACAACCTACGGAGCCCGCGCATACCGTCTTAACGTCAATATACAGTCATGGCAGGCACCAAATACTCGGCAATGGACGACGATTGTGCAACCCAGGTGAGCCGACCAAATTGTAAGAAACTGGATAACCTTTCACCTACCACTCACGGCAGCTGACCAATCCGACTGCCAAGAAGCTTGATAAATACGTCCAAGAATATGTATGAAGTATAAAGAAAATACTTCCCGCTTAGATTGATAAAAATAAAGTCGTTTCATCGTTTGATCATGATTTATTCTTCTGTATCATTGAGCTGCTTAGTTCAGTGGATTTGACAGATCAATTATTCACTAGACGGTCACGTGCTGTTCAGAACTTTGCTGTTTTTCATCGATGAAAAGACAAAATTCGATCGAAAAGCATTGGAAATGAAAAAAGAATAAGATTCGCTTCAGATAACGCACGGGTTTGGCGAGTTAAATATTTGACAACCTATTCCTGAATTTACTGAATTCTACGGAAATTTAGGAGTTATAGTATACAATGATTCCACCATCAAATTTTAAAGTTCAAAAGAGGGAACTGAGTTACAGATCAATAATACAGATGAGTTATGGGTACGGAAAGGAATGAAGCCTTACAGGGTTGCCCTACTGCTCCTCCGAGGTACGGAAGGACCTCTTCATATTTCGGTGCCCTGAATCTCCTTAGAAATCCGATTTATCTTGCAATCAGTAGTCGTTCCCATTCGAAATAAAATATTGTATATTCCCAATAAGAAACCGCGGCTATTCAAACATTTTGAACGGGAAGCAGACCAATGATCTCGGACCTAAAAAAGGTCCAGTAAAGTACTCATTCAATCACTGCGGTCCTAATAAAAGCGAGTGTCCCGTTACGGTGGATTTTTCTTGCCTACATGGAATTTCCAAAGGGAACTCTTTGGTTAGAATTATTCTTTACTAGAGTCAGTTTTCTACATGTCAATTCCAAAAGAGAATTCTAACGACATTGGAGAGTCACAACTAAAGGCATTTTTGTTAACCGACGATCTGCAATTCGTATAACTTGCAAGGTTGGAAGAAGAAGTGAATAATTCGTAAAAAAGTCTATTCATACTATACTCTATCGTCGTTTCCCCGCAAGTGTTTTCGGAAATTGTTTGTGGTACCTAACAGATCGGGGTTTTTGTGTCGTGTGTATCAAAAGTCAACCCCACAAGCCCCGATGGAGCAACCTGTTTTGTTTAATCCGCAAGACAATGACAAACTAGGTTTGTCCGATGAACAAAAATAGGTCAGTCATTGTGTGTATTAGGGAAAGCGGTTCTACAGCATTGAAGTCGAGGCGAGAAAAAAGACATCTGTTGTATCCCAGCTCACAGCGTTCGAATTTTCGATGAGTGAATTTTCGATCACGTATTTATTTGTGGTATCCCAAGAATTCAAAACAGTTATTGAACTTTGGCTTTGTTTGGAATAAACAAATGTTTGCGGATCAATTAGTCGGACTACCCAGTTTGCAAGTCCTTCGTCGCGAAGTTGGATAACAGTGCTTGAATCATGGACTATTAGAACAAATGTGCTCTTATGGGGGTTTGCCAAGCAGCAGTCAACGATTCCAAAATAGTGACAACAGAATAATAAATGTTAGTTATGGGATGGTGTCCAGCGCTGGTCGAACGGTTTAAACGCCAGTCAGTACAAAATGTTCTGTGGTTCGAATCTCAGATCTTCTGGTCACTACTGTGGTCCATGACAACACATTACTTCCCCACTGGTTACCACACACGATCCAATGGAAACTCTTGTGGGCCGATAAAACGCAGTACCTCCCCCTCCACCGTATAATGGGCTCTAGAGAGTATGAGGCACATCCCCTCCCATACAGTCATACTTTCAGCATTTGTTAGAAGAATAAAAAACGACGAATGAACCTGAAAAACAATCAAAAAAATTTCTATCCTAAATCCAGGAAGCTCACCAACTTCAACTTCGTTTCAAGTAGCTGGTAGAACAGCTCCATGACTGTGCTGTCTGGCAGGGAACGTTGAGGCCTTTAGAAGCAATTTGCAAACAGTCAGATCTTCAACAGTACGAGCCTGAAGGAAACTAAAACACTTGGACATGCACCGTTGCCGCTTCAAACTCCCGTTTGCGACGTTCATATCTATCCATGACCTTCAAGAATCCATGGATGCAAAGGTGTACGTTTTCCAAGAAAGTTGTGCATTTTGACAGTGTGGTGACTTGGGTGCTTCTGCAACCCGAATTTCCAGCACCGTCTGACGGTCAGTGGGTGGAGACAGATCTCAGAACATAGGTACGTATTCCGTAGATCCACGATTTAGGAAACCCTGGAGATTAAACTTAATCAACGTGATGAACACTATCTAATCTAAACTTGTATAAAACCATTCTTTTGTTACTACTCGGCAACAGACCGTTCAGTATAAAAAATTCCGTAAGGATAAACTAAATTAAAACTTCCAGAAACTGCGGTAAGGGTATCAAAACTGCTTTCTTAGTGTCATTCTGGCATCTTAATCTCAAGCTTTCCATTTCTGTGGCATTCCGATTATTTCGACAAAGTTTTATGTTTTGTAATTCGGAGTGAGAACAAGAAAGCTGTGCCCAAGCTCGCTTTCGGCGGCATATTCGGGACAACGGATTTACAGAAACAGATAAAGTATACCGAATATTCGACCGGTTATTGATTACGAGTGGACCAATGTATACGGATGCATCCATTCTGTTCGTATTATTTACCGAATATGTGAAGCATGTAACTGTATTATCCAGAAGATGGATTGATCGCGAACGAGCTTGCTCCCCACGGTCATATTCTCGTTGTCGAAACGCGCATGCGTAATAAGGTGCATCCTAATTCTGCCCTTTCAACTGATCTTATCCACGCTGGTCATTTAATCCTAATTTTATGCTTTTTTGATAAATGGAAGTGAGACGAATTCAGGCGGTTTTGCGATATCCTGTCATGGGTTTTCGAGACGGCTGTTGGCCTCATCTCAGCTGTTTTTTCGCAAAGCTCTATCGATTAGATCGTGGTTATGTTCAAAATAAAAACCATTTCAAATTGTCAACAAACGACGATCGAAACGTGCTCATTAGTTCAGCTGACCCTTTTTGAGTAGTCCACTATCTTGTATTGATCATGATACTGTTGTTTTACAAACATGTCTACTGCGGTTTCTGTGTGGCTCATTTGGCACGTGGAACAAATGACCGTTAATGATTTTCGAACAGAAACCGAACTATAGTGCATGTGATGCGTAACGGCAAATCTCTTCGTGAACGGAAGTATCCAGATAATCAGATTTTTTCTCATGATTTACACCTGTTACGAATCCGACGTCAAAATCAAATCGAGGTCGGAAAAAGTGGTCAGCTGATCGTTCGTATTCGGATCATTCAGACACGGTTATGTTCTGAACAAAGCTGACATGCCAAAATATGGCCTGACACCATGTGGACGAGCGAACGATTTTTCCAATTAACCACGGGACACGCGTGTGGAATTTCGTTGGATTATGCAATGTGAAATTAATCTCGTCTCACAGATGCTCAAGAAAAAATACCTTTCGGTTGAGTTGGGTTGGTTTTTTTGTGTAATATTTGCATAACCCGTTTATGGACTGCTTGACGCGGTTTCAATGTTCTGACCAACTATAGATTGCTATACTAGTGCAGAATGACTTGATACGCGGATTCCAGGAATGATAATGTTACATTGTGTGTTACTTATGCTCGTGGCAAATTGGGATTGCATTGTAATGTACAAACTTTTCGTACATAAATAACATGCCCTAGAACACTCCTCAAACAGCAGCAGAAGTTTAGGACTTGACTGTGTGTGTTTGAAAAACATACAGGTGCACACAAAATTTCCAATTCAAATTTAATGTAGAAGTTTAGTGTCAAAAAGATGGGGCTGTAATGGGATTGCCTCTGGAGCCCCTATTCTACGGCGTCTTTATGACAGAACATAAAAACATCCTATTGCAGCCATTCATTGCAAAGTTTGCACTGTACAAGCGTTAGGTTGAGGGTATAATTTGCGTGGTAGACGATAATGCTGATATTACACAAGCTGCAACCATTCAGCAAGACGCACCGGAATGTCCAGTTCAAACTTGAAAAGAAAGAAGATAAAAGGATCGCACACTTGGATGTTTGCCTAAGTCGTTGGGTGGATAGCTTCGCACAGTTGTCCGTACATAGGAATGCCACATGAAACTGCCAGTATGTTTGTTTCAACAGTTCCCTGCCACCTAACTTAAAACAAAACCTAATTAAATGCCTATCCAATAGGGCATAAAACATCCGCACTAAAGATACCATAGAGGAGGAACTTCGTTTCCTACAGGAGGTGTTTCTGCAGAAAGGCTATCCTGAACGTTTCACTGACAAAACCAAGAAACAGCCTAAAGGAAGGTATAAGAAAGCAACGTCAAAAAAGAAAGCCATGTGCATCAATTTGCCATTTATGGTTGACATTCCGGCGGACGCTATCTATCACTGACTGTCCGGAGCTGTCGATAAGGCAGTCTACTTAGCAAAATTGCAAATCCTGTTTACATCAAAACCACTCGTGCAGTCACACCTAGAAGATAGAGTTTTCATGAAATAATTTGCCACGTGATATCAACGCTGAACTCCCCATTAAGAAACCATGGAATCACTGTACAGCTGCTTCACCCTTGTTAAGAATCATCAGCAATGCATATTCACCGCGCCCGAACTGGGACGCGAACCCGGGACGAACGAATTTGGGTGGAACGCCTTAACCATAACGCTACCGGGCAGGCCCCAAACGGTCTGTCGAACTTCACCACATGATCTTGTACCTATCCGTCATTGATTTGCGTGACCACGGGCTGCTAATGCACAGCAGTCGGTCCCTGCTGATAGATGGCTTCTCTACAGGTAGTCTGAGTACGACGAAGGCTTTGGATATGACCCACAGATCTTGGATATTTGATATGTGTTAGTAGTAGGAGATTACGTGTTTCCATGACATCGCTGTGGCGAGTTGGGCGTTGAATTATTTCATGAAAACATAAACTCCTACTACTAACACCTAAAAGTATAGTGCCTCGGATACTATGGACTCATTCTGTGTATACTCTTTCATCTGCTCCCGTGGGACAGCCTACATAGGTCATACAGCCAAACCCATATCCGAACGGGGTCGTGAACACCACTCGGCTTGTTAAACACAGGAGTGATTACAACTATTACCAGTGCTATTTTCACGCTTGGGTGAGTCCAACCACTTAGCGAACCTAACTGAAACACTCAGGATTCACTACAGAGCCCGGGGTAGGTTATCAAGACTGACGAATTCCCGGGTCTTATGTGCAGCTGAGGCGATCCCCCGGTGTGTGTCCAAGAGCAGTTCGTACAAACACTGAAGTTTCCCCGGCCCCCGCGGCCTCCCGAAAATCTATCGAACCCCTTATGGACCTGGGACAGGTGTAGATTGCATCCCCCTACTCATGATTTCAATCGCCATCCGCCTCGCACATATGCATGCACACATCAGTGTGAGTTTTGACCATCACAACTGTAAACTATCATCCGCCCTCTCATTTATAGTAAATCATTTAATGTTATGCACTGATATGATTCTGAATAATTGAAAACAGGCTTGTTCGTCACATTGTGTTGTTTCTTAACATTATACACACATATATATATCTGTTCACTCATCCAGATACTACTTACTAGCTGTATATATATATATATATGTATATTACTGGCTTTTCTAGGGTGAAAACCAGAATAGTCATGGGAGGGGTCATATAAATTCATGACCTATTTCTGTCATGAATCGATGTAAAATGTGTTTGGAAAATCTCAGCACCGCTGCGAATGACTACACGTTTCCATTTCAAGGTTCACTAATTGCTTATGTTATGAGCAATATGATAACTGACAGAAACATAAAGTAACGCTCACCTCTTTCCTGAAAACGTATGTCATCTACTCCCAGTCGCGCAGAGATATCTTATACTATCCACAGGGTCAAGAAACGCCTCTATTAAAAGTGTCCTTCCATGTGTTGTGCCTTGGCACATATACTCCTTGTCCTAGAAATTAGGTGACCTATTTTCAATCTTCTATCCAATAAATCAACCGCTCAGAACATACGAATTTCAAAGCATGAAGCGCGTACACACTTAACATTAGCCCTGAATTTTTGTGTTCGCTTCCACCATTCAGGCATGTGCTTTTTTTCCAACTCATAGCTGGGACTTCACATTTGCTTTTAGCCTCATGTGACCAGTCAACTTTCCGGTCGACTCCAGCAGTATCGCTCAATCGGATTTTAACGATCGGCACACTCGATTACGCCACCTCACCACTTCCAGCGTTATTTTGGCAGTAAGTCAAAGTCATTCGAATTTATGTTAAAAATATTCGAAGTCGGGCAAGAACATGGTTCTTTTTCGAAGACTTCGAAAGAAAGCACCGACTCGCAGACTGTAGAGCAATACACAGTGTTCATTACAATGCATGCGCACAAATGCACGCAAGTAAGATGGACCACATAGCGGATGGGCAAACGAGCCCTCAGTCAGCAAATTCAAAGGCATTTCCGAATATTGTCATAATCTTGATGAAAGGTGAGGTATGATATAGATTTAACCGGCACCCCGGACAGCCTGTGGCTTTCCGTACAATAGATCTTAGTTATATGAATGGACGAGTTTCGCTTTACTTTTGATTCATCGGAGTAGACTCTGGTGTGATATTCGAGCAGCCAATTGTGAAAGGTGATGGACAACTGTTGATTATACGCGGAGCAATTTGGACTAGAGGTGAAAGTCAGTTTGCTTTTAAATCTAATAGTTAACAATGAGGAATATTGATCGAAGTCTTACCAAAAATTTGTAGTTACACGGAGGACTATTTACTGTAAAACAACAGCCGATCTCCTCGGACGAGAACTTCGGTCCAGAAAATATGAGTATTTCAATAGTTACTTAAGTTACAGCATTCGTGAGGCAGTGAAGACAGACAGGACTGTTCAAAACGGACGAATGTATTGCTGGAGGAGCTCAGAGTTTGGTAAACGTTGACAGTAGATGTGGACAAATATCGATGGTATCCAACGAAGGACTGGTAAACGATCTACTGAAAATGTCCGCAGGTATTCACGACGCCATAGACGGCAATCAAATTGCCCAGCTCAGCCAACAAACCAAAGCCATAAATATACATATGCATATACATATATATATATATATATGTATATATATATATATATAAGCAGTGAGTAGTATCTGGATGCGTGAACAAAATTTGCCCGGGAGCACACGACCGGTTTCGCGGTTATTGTCGCTCGTCAGGTATGCGTACCCGGTACTCTCTTGTCCAAGCATCCTTCTACTTGTACTCTCCGAATTTGTATGCCTCACCAGAATGGAATTTGTGGCGTCAGGAGTGTGCATGGAAACTCTCTCTGCCCTCGTTCCTAAGGTTGGCTCAGACCAACTGACAAGGAATTATCAACGAATCACAGTTGTGGTTCTTTTGTGGAATGCTTCGAAAAAGAGTTTACATGCACACTGCTGACGCCACAAATTCCATTTTGGTGGGAAATACATATATGTATACTGCTCAGCCTCACAGAGTGACTGAAATAATCAACACACAGGCCAGCGCGGTTCCAGTTAACGCAGAACTCAAACATTCTAGGGAGTGTGCATTCATTTTTTCGCGTTAAATGTAGCTTTCTGCTTCGCTGATCTTTTCAAAATGCTTTTCTTCTATACCGTCTGTTCTTTGCGAGGTTTTATGGTGCAGTAGTCAACTATCGATTTCAAAAAAAGTCTTACTATTCCCTTGTTATCTTATTCTACCAGTAGAAGAACGAGACTGTTCCCGTTTGAGCCATGTGCATTTCCAATCGAAAGGCTCATAATTCACCAAGGCAGAAAAACAACTGTTCGTGAATATGATGATGCCAAGCCAGCGTCACGGTTAGGCCAGCTGAGATCATGTGTAGGAATAACGTCAAGATGATTCTATTTGACGGATACTCCAACCAATATTTGTCGATGTGTCGCGTATGTGATGGCTGGATCATAAATGCTGCATTTCTAATAAACACGCATACTGAAGAAGCAAGATATTCACTGCGAATGCTTGTCTTTATAGGTGCTATTTGTTTTTTACTTGAATAGCAGGTCTGATAAGTTAATTAGATAATTCGTCATGCGGTATCTACGTAGAGGAAATCGGCGAAGCCGTGGAACTACTGCTTGGCTGTCATTCTAGTAGGGATACATATCCGAAACGAACTATTGTGCTCAGAACATAACCATCAAGCTAACTAGATTGGCTCTCAGTGGTCAGTGATCTCTTAAAACCAGTGGCGGATAGGTTGCATGTCACGTAACACTGAATTCCGACAAATCGCTGTGAGCCGAACCAGTTAGCTTACTGGCTAAGGCGTTCGTAATCGAGCGCGATGGGGTTTGCGTGACTGAAGATTTCTAACATGGACAAAATACCTGTACAAAGCCTCCATTGTTTTCACTGGTATGTTGAATGTAAATACTGCACGATGGATCACTCAACGGTCTACCTGCTCTCTTTCCTTACATATAGACAGAAACCGAGTGTAAACGGTAAACCCCATGATCAAGCAACATACGGCAAGAAAAGGTGGAGGAACATCCGTATGAGAGCCAGTTTATTGACCCTGCTCTTGACGATAAAAAGTTGCTGGATAAACATAAAGTGGGAGGGTGTTTCTCGGTTTTGAGATTCGGGGGAAAAGAAGATGGAAGGATAGAAGTACGACACCTATTATCAGAAATCGGGTGATAGTGGCTATCTGCCTGTGTGGCAGAAGAGCGAAAAAATGCTAAAGGAAGAGAAGTTGCTGAGACAAGCTCCAGAGTACAAAAGCAGGGTAGTTTCGGTACAAAAGAAATAGCAAAGCTAGCATCAGACGGTGGGCTGGTGACTGCAAAGTAGGTGTTCAGGAAGGATGGTCGATTGGCCACATGTTGAACCCGATCAAAAAAGAAAAAAGGACATGGAACCCTATTCTATACATAGCTACATTATTCAAGAAGTGGGTGGATTTGAGTTTTATGAGACAGAAAACGGGATGAACTGGATTGAAAAATATCTGGCACGAGACAGTAAACCAAATTTTCACGCAACGAAAGAAGTAAGCTCAGGTATGATGGACCACCATATTGAAGAACGGATTGGTAAACCGAGAAGGATGACAATTAGTGGAACGCAAGGCAGACAAGTCAAAAGACATACTTGGGAGGACCAGAGACGTTTCAAAGAGAATTGGAAGTATGAAACGCAACATGTTTGTTGGAGTTCTGGAAGTGAATGTGTTCACGATCGGAATTTAGAGGCACACCGGAGACAAAGTGATCACGGTCGGTGTTGGTATTTGCAATACCAGAAGTGGCGTAAAACAGAGAACAGCAGAGAGCGGCAAAGGAATGGATTGAGCTGGATATAAAGGATTCAGGGTTACTGGTGAGTAGGAGAAAGACAGTGGGCGCAAGTACCAAACTTTGAGGAATGCCAGTATTTACAGGAAATGATTGGGGGACGGGACCCCATCATTTCGGACGCGGAAGGTTAGACTACTGAAAAAACTTAATTTCCACAATACGACAACCAAGAATAGCAGGTATGAGGTAAATCTGGCGGTAGTTGTTAGGGTCAGAAAGATCACCACATTTAGAAACAGGGGGAATCACGAAAGGTTTCCAAAGGGTAGAAAGTTTGAGACAAAGACAGGAGAAGTGACGCAAAAGAAAATTCAACTCAGAAGCATCCATTTTAAGGACAGTAGGCAGAATACCGTCCAGACTGGGCGGTTTGCAAACGTTTAGAGAACGTAGTACTTGGCGGATCGTTCCGGCGCCAACACGAGGTAGAAAAAGGAGACCAATCAGAGAGGGAGAAGTCGAAGGTGTAGGGTTATTGGTCAAATTGGAAAGGGAGCTAACTGGGAGGCAAAATCTTCGTGATGCAGAAACCAGATTATGAGTGGATTTGCAAATAAAAACGAAAATCAAAGTGTGGAAATAGTCAAGCCTCTTTAGCAGGGGAACAAAAAGTTCGACAACTGGAGACGTCTGAGTGTAGGCATTCGGCTTTGCAGCAGACGAAGCGCTATTTGGCTCTTTGTATGTTTGGCGAACACGTTCCTAGCTCACTTGAGGCTGTAGTGAGATGCACCCATGTCAAAATGGTGAGTGATTTTAAGGTATGGCAAGGTCTATTGCATGACTGAACCAACTAGGGGACTTGGGCTTGTCTGCTCTAGAAAAGTGAGGACTGAAATAACTCATATCTGAACAAACAATATCGGTAAAAGCGGAGACAGATACGAAAACGTCCACAAAGAAGCAACACTCGACTCAGGAACATGACGCTGAGAAGTCGCGAAAACTATCCAAGCGGACTGAAATGAGGAGTTAAAATGTACGTCCCGAGGAGTGTAGGGAGTTGCGACGATATAATTTAATGAAGGACGTAAAAACGCTGTGGTCCGGTGAACCAAGAGGCAGAAGAATGGGATTAGTTGAGTAGAGAGAAGGAACGGAAGCGTGGATAAGGTGGACAGTATGAGCACTTTCGGCAGATCGATCGGATATCCCTGTAGGGAGGCCAACTAGTTGGGATAAATTCTTGACCAAAGCGAAATGTTCGACTTCGTGCCTCTTGATAAAGGTGTCAGAAGAGTGTACTAACTATTCTCGGTTGTGAATACCGAAATTCACCAGGTGAGTAAAGGGGTAGTTGGGGTCAAGTAGGAAGCAGGTGTTCAAAAAATAAAGATAAAACACGTAAAGTGCTTTGGCTGACCCGAGAACATTTCATATGTTCTTGGCTGGTCAAGGGATATGGCTCTGACCCAGGCCATAGAAGACCGATTGAAAGCGCTAGACTTGACGGCCTGATTTTTGACAGAACGACGTTCTGTCCGAACGTTCCTCAGTTTTTCGGCATCAGAGATAATTAGGAGGTTGCTAAGGCGTATGTTATTCTCGCTTCGTCAGCAACAAAATTAGACCAATTATTTCACTAGCTGTCAATGTTCTCGTGAATGGCGATCAGTGATCCGAAAAATCGTAATCCGTAAGTCCCAGCGCCAGCTTCTCGACAGCGCAAATAAACCAATACGTCTAGGCGCCATTCTCTAACACCAGATAACAGAGTCACGAGTGGACGGCCGTAAGACGAAAGGGAAAACGGACTGGGCCGGTAAGTAAGTAGCACCATCAAAACAGCGTAAATGACCGGCGTTACACCATGAAGCGATTTAAAGGGAACGGGTTTGAAAGCCACGCGATAGGATGGGCCAATCAGATGATAACCTGGTATAGGGATGAAATGTAGGACAGCCAAAGGGGGTGGGCACTAACCGGTTGGTTTCATAAATGCATGGGATTTCCTCTATTAAACCGAGATTCTTGTCGGCCTCACTTGAGTGTCCTCCCTGGAGTTGGTAAGAAAGGATGAGCGCTAGTCAGTAGTGGATGCAGCTGTCGATTGGCGTTTCATACGGAAGAGAAACTTTGTTTTTGTGAAGGTCAATTCGACAAGAATCCAATTTGCATTTGTGCCCAGTATGGGATTGATTTATTGCAAGGTTGCATGTCCCTTTCTTTCAAGTTTACGAGACAGCAAAACAGAGGTGACAGACAGCAACATGATTTTGCTCTACTGAGGTGGCCCTGTTCTAAAACAAAAATATATGAAATACGGAATTGGTGGACATTACAGTTTTTGTTTCAAACGATTGCTGGTGCGTCTATGTCAGTCTACTGCCTTAGATGCGCTAACAAGTGAGATCTACGTTCGCGATCCAGAAGAGAGTAAGACATCTGCGAAATGACTCGTTGTGTAACGCCACTTTCCAAATCATCACTTGAAGAACCAGAAGAACAGGAAACTACCTGATCGCCGTTAGGAATGGTCAGCAGACCGTAGTCACCGTGCCCCAACTGGGACCCGAGCCCGAAACCCACGTCTGTGAATCGAATGCTTTTGCAGTCCGGTTAATGGGGATGACCTTAAACAACTTTCTGCTGATACGGATACGAAAAGTAATCATTTACGATAGATCTCTTGGAAATCCTCCTTACAGACTGCGAAGTAGAAATTAGTTACCGTCACGATATCTAGTCACAACCTGAAAGATACCTTGGGTATTTAACAACGCAGACAAAAACCTACCGGGGATGGACATCAGATCACTTTTACGAACGTCCCCCCGGCACGAAAATGAGACAAAAGGTCAGACAGAAAGTACAAAAATAGAAATCCCAGTCAAGAATCTCAGATGTTGCGTCCTATTTTGAATCGTTAAGATATATTTCTAGTTCCTAAGGGAAGTACTTTCGACGGAATGTTAGGGTTACCATTTGATATCTGCTAGGCCTAAGTCCCGGTAACACCATGACTAGCCTATACCATTTCAGGAGAACATTAAGAGAAAATGGCATTGAGGTGAGAAACTGTAAAATAGAAATTAAAAGCTATAAGTTGAGGTAAGTCGAGCTCGCCTATGGGGCATCTGATTGACCAACTGGTCGTAGCGGTCACCAGTCAACGAGACAGATCTCAGTCGTACGTCACGCACGGCAGTATTTAGGCATTGTGCTCAAGATTTCCAACGACCGCGTTGAGAGATCTCGTCGAGCCAACCGGGTAATCTAACTCAGACTACTCGAGACTGTCCATTGGTCACAGTTTGCATAACCTTCTCCTATGTCATGGACTGACCACACTGACTCAACTTCCAGTCATTATCTGCATTGAAAAGTTGACCTGTGAACTTACTTGAAACATGTTCTAACCACCTAAATCTACTCAAATTCATTGTTTATTCGATCGATCGAACTCTGAACTTCAACACCTTACTTCTCAATTCTGAGCAAATGAGAGGAAGGATAAAAGATCACCATAAACACAGACGCGAGTTCGGACGTTCGCACACGGTGATTTCAAACTGGTAATGAATTTCCCCGACGCAGTTCAGTGACAGATAGCTCCACAGGATTGCACAGTCAAATGCCATTTTTGGACGGAGGAAAACAGAGACCGTGGCCCAATCAAAGAGAAGCCTTAGTCCTAATGCCTGCCGTGTACAAAAGACATGATTGATGTTGTCTCGATCGGATCGGAAACCAGATTCAACTTTACCTTCACCTGCACGATCCTCGGGGAACCAGATAATTGATGGAGAGTAATATATGTCAGCAGTTTTGATGAAACACCTGCGAAACTAATTCCTCTGTGATTTTCACAGCAGAATCTACCGCCTTTTATGTAAATTGGCACAAGCGAAGATTTAAACCAGAGCCTAGATAGTTGCTGCCTTCCCTAATCGACCTCGAAATCTTATTAACTTCAGTGTTAAAAATTCACCACCAATATGGACAAGGAACAGTGACAACTCGTTTGATGCAGTAGCCTTTATACCATTCAGAAAGCAGATCTTCCTGACTACCTCCATCTCTGATGGCACAATGGTATCTGCCTGTCTTATTTCATTTACCGCCGTAGGCAAAAGGTCCACTATGGAAGTAAACCAATTAAGGCGCTCTCTGAAACGCTTTGTCCAACTACCTAGACGACGATCTTGAAAGTGAATCGGTGAGCTCTCGGATTCCTTGATGAACTCACTAGCAACAAGGTTTTGTGGATCAATACTCCTAATCAGTTGGTAAAGGTTGCTACTATTGTTGGCGGTCGTAGTTTTCCCATTTCCATATATCTCCCTATGCACCACTGCTCGCAGGTATTTTCCAGGCTCTTTGTCAGCTTATGATTCTTGAGTCTGAGCGTCACTTTGTATACGGCGTCCAGAGTGAAGGATCTGTGACCATCTAACAGAACAAATGATGTTGAAGTTTTCCATTGTTTCCGAGGTCCCCGTGGCCCAGAGTCTTGAGCATCGCCCTCAGTTGCGTGCAAGACGTCATTAATTTGCTTCTAATGTTTGCTCTGATTGAGTCATTTCGGAGTCAATAGCTGCACAGAAAGTGTTAGTTGTAGCTGATTAGGGGATTGCTACTTAGAAACAGTGAGGCAAGGCAGAGGCAAATGAAAACGAAGACAGAGCAAAAGGCGTGACCTGAGTCCACAGATGTGAGACAGAATGGCTGAACATTTTCGGTTGGTCCATACCAACAGTGACCAATGGTAGCGCGATCAATCAGAATTCAAGGGTATGAAGACGAAAGAGGATGACAAGCGAGTTGATGTCCCTTTTTGTAGCAAAAGTTTGTGCTCATCAGAAATAGTCAGTGGCCGGATAATGTCCAAATTAAGCGATTCCCATTGTCGGTCCGATCGAATGAGACCCGAAATCAGCCTCCGACGTACTTTTCCAATTCGTTTGAACAGCTGATTTTGATGTTGAAACCGACAGCACCAACCACAATGCCCTTCGAACATACAGTCTAAAGTAATCGGGACTAGGCCCGATATGACTTGTTTCTAACCTCAGGAGAACCGAAATCAGTGAAAGCATTAGCAGATACGACGGGCAAACATCTGTGTTTTAGTTTATTGCTGTTGACACCCACAAATCTGCCCAAATGATCTACATGTAGGCAACTGTTGACTAAGAGCCAGCCTAACGGTGTACAATCTGCTCTCGTCGTCAGAGCCATCTCGACGACAACATGGCCACGAACACTCAACGCTGGATTATCTGACATGCGAAAATTGAAGCGAGAAAAAGAGATTGTGTCTGAAGTTTGAAGTGTCACTGAAAAATGAAGTCTTATATGCGCATTTCGGAAACACAGCACACCTTCTTTAGAGTCTTCCAGAATTCCTGTCACGCAATCTCGTTTTCCTAAGAAACATAGTTTGCATACTCAGAAAGCATTCAAATTAAGAAAACGCTTGGAATTAAGGATTCATTCATTCTGTTTCCTGTCCCTCCAGAAGTGTTGCACCCAAATAAATTTACCAAGCGGCATTTATTCATGGTATCTGGAATGGTTGTTGACGGAAGAACTTACGTTGTCAGGCCTCTCCACAGAATCGGCATTGGGAGCATTTCGATGAGCTATACTTGGCGGCTAATAGCATCACAGGAGCGCTTCTCTATTGGGGTCCAAAAGGAGTATTTGACTCAAACGTCCGAATCAAAAGGGAGTGGGATGTTAACTCAGCGCCAAAATGTCGCTGGAGAAGCTGTGGTTAAGCTTCTCCGGACCTGCCTTGTGCAATCTCGTCATGGGTAGTCGGACAGGATAAAGAGAGCGGCCTTGTCCATTGCATCGAGCATAGTGGCTAATGGTAAGTTTGCTGATGTTCAGAGTGCCCTTTCAATCTGTCCTCTTTTGAGAACAACACAACGTGGCGAACAAGCTTGCTTTCGGTTATTCGTATTCATGCCAATACATAACATTAAATATGGTTGAAGGTGGATCAAGGGAAACTGTTGGTTTGTGTGTATGTATGATTGATCAGTTTGTCAGATGACCAGGTTGTAAATGACATGTTGGATAATCCCAAGTGGGCCAGGGAAGTTCAAGAGCCTGAACAAGTTGTTTCTGAGCACAGATCGTCTGTTTTGCCCCTTCGATAGAGTAAGGAATTATTTGTGACTCTGATATTCGTAAAAGGTGATGGGTGGATACTGCTGTGAAGTTCATCTAATAAAGAAGAATATTTCGGTTTCCCTGTCAATGCATTTAAGTCTAAAAGGAGGCTGCCCACAAAGTAGCCCGGAGTGAACTTGTGAAATCTGATCTACCTGAGTCAGTTTTTCCACCACTGACTTTATCAATCGGGTGGCTAGCTTGAATCAAGCCCCCAAATGGAGTACCAGGAGACTGTTTCATCACGCTTTTATCTATCCATTTTCTACCGTTTATATTTACTTCTGCTTATTAATGAAATAGTTGTGCATAAATTTTCAGGGAGAGGACCACGGTGAGTTACCAGTGAGTTACCAGTTAGGGAATTCGACCGGTGATAGGAGGACTCGAACTCGTGAATTTATCCGCTTGATGAACGCCGGTATGACTGAGTCTTCGGCTTGAGATAGCCCATCCTATCTAACTCGTTAGATCACGGAAGCGTGTAAATCGTCACTGTGACTATTTTGTTTCATTAGACAAATGTGATTGCATAATACAACGAGTACCAGGATTCAATCGTCATACCCACGACTAGTCTGGTGTGCGCACATCCTCGCGGGGGCTTACACGACGATTTGTGTCACTTGCTCCAAGGCTCGATTTGTTACGTAGACATGAGTTCCGCTAGCTGCGATTATTTTGATTTAGAGATGGAAGGAAGTGTTAGCCTAAGTGGCTCAACTTACCTGCGGTTAGCAGGCAGTTTTCTACTCCCAGAAGCTCCGTTGCTGGGTCGAATAGCACTCACTGTACAGTGTCAGGTAGACTAGTTGCTACTGTTCAGGCACTACTTGACGGCCAAGGCTTTGCATTTAGAAGAGACAATGCGGATATTCTCTCGATGAATTTTTCGAGCTATTACACGGAATAACACTTTCTCATTCACTGGCCGACTTTTGCAAAGCCAAAGATCCCTGGTCGCACTGGTCAACTCCTAAGAGGGATGACTTTTCTCTACGGAAAATGCACTCATCGTATCTCAAAATCATACTTGTTGTATACATAAGCTAGATAAAAATTAAACAATGACTGGTATTATTTGAAACTGTGAATGAGACAAACCAGGAATAGAGATCACCCAGGGTTTCCGTCCTTGAACTAAATTTGGTTGATTCCTCGGTTATGTAGATTTCACAAGTGTGGCTATAAAATGTCGATAACAGTTGCTCGCCTAAACTTGAATTTCAAGCTATAATGAATGAATTAGTCTCCTAATAACTGAGGATGGGACAATAATTTCAGTGATTTGGTCATTCGTGAGCTTCGATTAGAGATTAAAATGGGTTTTCTTTATGGGACTTTCAAAATATGCCCCTGAATCTTCTTGGATGATATTGCTTCGACTCCGTTGGAATCACGCTTATGTCCCAATTGTTGACATAGTCATTACGGGAGCCCATTTTAAAGACCGGCATATTAATCCATTTCCACTCACCATGAGCAAATCTCAGAATACCAAACCTAGGACGGGAGAAGTAAGCTGAGTTTCATGCTGGTCCTGGATGCGTCGGCCGTACCGCCGCCCTCCAACAGCAATTAGATCATTATTTAGCGTTTCGCAGACTTACGGACGTTGTAATCCTAGACATTCCCACAGTCTTGGATTCCATTGATAGGTCCGGACTATGACACTACTTGTTAGGGAGTTACAATCAAACATTTGATTGTAAAACTTGCTTTGAGAAAGACTACCCACGGCAGTCGAGACGTTGGCACATTACATCCACCAAAAAAGCTGTGTTATTAACAATATATCATTCACACATCTACTCTAAGTTTGCCGATGATATCACACTACTGAGCTGCAGTGCATGGGTGAGTTTATGTGCACTGGATCGCCTGAGGTCGCAGTAACCCAACACGATGCTTCGAACCTTCGAAGGGCCAGATAGTTCTTCCAAACGGGCAGTATCTTGTGTCTCTAATTATCCGTTTTAATAATCAGCATCTGTGCATCTTTACTTTGATGTAAGAGATCAGGGATTTTCCTTTTGCTTCAGTTTCAGACCACCATGTAGTCAATAATCAGGGAGGTTGATTACAGCTGATGGTAGTGTCGGGGACGAGGCGATGTCCCAGTTGTATACATATATATATATATATGCATACCCATACAGTGTTTAGGTTGAGCAACTTAGGCAGATGCTTTAGACGAAATCGAATTGTCGGGGGAATAAAATTCGCATCCAGATTACTACCCTTAGTTTAGGAGTCAAAAGCCACATTTCAAGCCATCTATGTTATAGTTGGTAGGCGCATAAGTCATGAGTGCATCGTGACTTCAGCACCGCGGTTTTCGGATGCTTATTTACGGAAGGTCACATGACATCCACTTGGCAGCTTTAAAGTAGCTCTTTCCAATACTATTTCTTCGTCGCTCAAATGGGACTACAATCGGATTGTATAGTTGTTTGTCGTTATTGAAAATTGGACGATCATTTGGTAAGATGAAATTTGAACACCATAGACTGATGTCTAGCATGAAAAATGTTAGATTAATAGAAATTCAGTAAAAAAATGAGACTGGAAACAAAATGTTCACGTTTAGCACGAGTTTGAGCTCGCATCTGACTTCCTTAAAAAAAGGTTTATAATTGTTAAAAATCTATTATTCACAATGACGATGCTTTCACGACGCGCGGACTTACTTATCTTCCATGTAATCCGAATCCCATTGAAATGAGTGGGCATTTTTGTCCCGTTCCTCGCCAAGTGCGACTAAATTGGTCAAAGCATCATCCAAATGCTGGTCTATTTTTTCGACCAATTTCATGCGTGTCTGTTCGATTAGATCTCGCCACATTAGTTTACGTAATACACTAGCTCGTAGTTGTTTATTCAAATTGGTGCAACCGGCCGCTAGATTGTCCACCTTGTGGCAGTTAGATCGAACACTATTCGCAAGCGAGTCAGACTGGACTAATGCGTCTTTGTTGGCTTCATCACGAGAATAATCGGAGTCCGAGTGCATCGAGCCATTTTTCCATTCGGTAGCGCGTTGACGAGTCTGAGTTTCAGTTTCGCATTCAGCCGGTTCACTCATGGGATGAATAAATAGCAATCCCGTTCGTCCCTCTTTGTGAAAATCCCGGACTGAAATCGGACCGACGCACAAGTTTGATTTGCGTGCATACTTATAGCCATCAGATGACTTGAGGCTCAGTAGACATTTGTTCTCTATCTGGTTTCAGTCTCCAATCCAATTTCAGATTGACCGCATTAACACTGGCACTACAGGCGACACAGTACAAGGTCATGAGAATGGTGGCCAATCAGATGCGAGCGGATATGGCAGCAGTCGGCAATCTGTGGACCGTTAGTCGAAGCTGACACGTGCGAATCTCAGCCCATAGCGGTTCTCATTTGTGTTGGTCGGTCCTGATCCGTGAAGTTCGAGTGGGTTACAAGGACAAATAAAATAGCAACTTTAATGTTCAGGCAGAAAGTGTAGGGAATTTAACTAACCACCGAATTTAACCGACACGACCGGATAGCGGTGAAGTCAATTTATACAGCGAAATTTCGAACTAATTATCTCCCTTTTGTTCATCTCAGCTTCTTGCCGTTTTACAATAGCCCATGTAAACTAGTAGCCAAGTATCTTGGTTTCAAAGTCTTGCCTCAGATCGCTTGGTCAGCGAAATGAGACAGATAATATGGTCGAACTCAGTTATTGACGTTGTCACAAACGGGACTGACGATAGAAGTAACATACCTCAAGTATGATTTATTCTCGTCTCGTTTGGGGACAAAGTAAGAAGGCGCTAATTCGAACAGATCACCAATATTTGAAACATTCGACGATTTTCTCAAATTCTTTACCGCTCCTATTTAGATCAACCTGGGGAAGTATACGGTATTGTGCTCAGAACAGTAGCAAACTCACATCAGGTAAGAACTTCGTGTTGGCACAAAATTGAGTATGCGACCACAAAATTGCTCCAACGTTTCTCTATCTGACAAACACAGAATCTGGCGGATGATTAATTTTTACTTGCCAGTTAGTGAATGAAGGTTGCTGTGGGTCAGTGGCTCATGGCGTGCAAATCCGTAACAGATAATATCATTATTCGGTCAAGATCAACAAGTTTTTGTGAACCTCATCGGAAGCGTAGTGAGTGAGGCGTCCGACGCACGATCATTAGTCTCAGGTTTGCGTCCCTGTTTGAGTGAGGAGGATGCACACTGCTGATGATTGCTGACAAGGATAATAAAGTTGCATAGGGTGCCCATGGTTCCCTAGTGGCTAGTTGAGCGTCGGCACCTCTTGATGAACAACTTATTGAAAAGATGAGTTTGCCCTTACAGATGAAGTAAACTTCATTTAAATTTAACATTTTCCCGATTTCGAGAGTTCATGGCACACGCGCAAGTAAGTGGTCACTATTTCAATAGGAAAGCAAGACTGATTAGGTTTAAATTAGGTGGACGCTGTCCTGGTTAATTTCCCCATCTGAGTATGTTTGGATCGATTTTATTGTAGTCTCAGCCGAAAATTGAGATGCGAGGACTTTGGCGTGTATGAAATTGTTTTTGTTTCCAGTAGGTGATTTTCAGTCAGCGTTCGAAAACCAATTAACGGCCTTTCCCTTTGGGCAAGAACAATCGATGTGATGGGTAAATCTCTGAAAAGTCAACTGACCACAATTCTGAGAAATAATCGCGAACAATGGTTGAAAGGAAGCTATAAGAAAAAGGAAAAGAATATGGCCATCATCAATAGTAGCAAACTTTGCCAATTGATTAGGAGTATTGATCCACAAAACCTTGTTGCCACTGCGTTGATCAAGGAATCCGAGAACTCACCGATTCACTTTCAAGATCGTCGTCTAGGTCGTTGGACAAAGCATTTCAGATATCAATTTAACCGAATCACTTCCATGAATATCTAACTCATACGAGGTATTACAAATCTACATTGGAATATGACCCCTTTGAACGACAGGGAATTTTTTACCACGGTTTCACACCAAACGTGAACGACCTGCACATTACGAGTGACCTATCCGAAAGTAATTTCAGAGCAAATACAAAGTGCTCGATTTTATCATCTCAATAGTCTGATCCAGTTGCACTTAACCGTGACCTTGATAAGTCACAAGGCAGGACTGGTTGCGCTTGCTGAGTTAAGGCTCGCGAGAATTTCGTTAAACTCCTTCGATGAATGTGAAGGATTTCAATGGCTTGGTCTTTCTACACGGCTTCGATAAGGCAACTCTGGATTGGATGGTTCATGTATACATGGAATTTTGATGTATCGGGTTAATTGGAGTAGGTTCTATAAATATTTTAGTTCGATAAAACGGAAAATTGGAACACACAATTGGTGACGTCAACCCTCCGTTAAACGACCAACAAATCTAGCAAAATACCAATTAGACGAAGTGAACAGATGACAAAATTTATTGCCGGTTTGGCCATACCAGTGAGGAGACGACCATAGTAAATCGGTTTGGAATAATTCAGTCGGACATCGGAAAAGATAATCAGTGGTGAATATGCTGGTAGGTGACACGCTGATGTGCACCGAGCAAGATTGGCGAGGTAAGCCAAATCGCCTGCGGGCATCAGTCGACGAGATGCGTCATATTAATCAGACTGCGTGTCAAACGTTTAATTTGTTGTGGTTAGAATCATGATTGGGTACATGCTAATGTCACACGGTAGAAACGTGCAAGTAACTAAGCAAACCGAAGCCAGCTGGTACTGCAAACGAGGACATTCACCGATGCAGGAAAAAAGCGGCCTCGGAGACAAACAACAATGTCGTATTTGGGATTTTTGTTTCGGGCTATGTAAACATAGGACCAAAATTATCCAACATAGATGCTTCAATCATTTAAATCTAAACACGTGTCTGTACGCGTGTCCATACAAATCACTTTGTCAGTACACACAAACCTCATATTAACAAACATGTTAGTATAACAGTAACTATGATATCTTCGCGTTCATATGCCCTTCTCTGATGCATCTACGTGAAACCCACAGTGAGGATTCAAATTTTCAGCAGGCCTCACGTGACCTGTAAATTAATCAAACGATTCCGCCAATGTTGCACAAGCTGGCCCTATTGTCGATCCATAAATCCCATAAAGCCACCTGTTGGTTATGGTGCTAGTCTGTCTGTGGTGTTCAGCTTAGAAATTCTAATCAAGCGGTTAATAGGAGAACCAAATTTAAGCCGTTCCAATTCTTATTCTGTTATAACTATTCCGAACTATATTTCTAAGGCTTGATGTGGGCATCCAGCTTACGTGTATGCGTGTATGTGTGTATGTGATTTATTCATCTTTGTTGACTTTTTCTGCGCCCATATTCTAGGCAATCGGGCGCTTTCAGGTGACAATTTATTTAATCTCCGGAGTTTATCAAATAGATAACTTCTTGCCGCTAGGGTTTAATTGTCACGAGTTCGAATCCTCACCACCAGTAACTTTCTCCCTCCGACTGCCTTTCATCGGCTGCGGTGACATTCCAGAAATATGTGTGCAATTTTATATGGCTGGTCTATATCCGTCTGAGCACTAGCCTCGAGCAGGCGAGGCCGAATGTAATCATGTGACCTTGATAGGGTCCATGCAAAATACAGATTACGAATCTGTTACAGCTATTGGAAACGATTCCAACTGTGCTGTGTAATAAGGGTTAGTAAATTATTTAAAATATATATAACTGTTATTAATTTCCTGACTCTTCCCATCTCATTTAGTTCACTCCTAGTGTAGCATGCATTTGATTAGAAAAATCGCCAGATAACTGGCACAGGGTCATTCGTCGTGTTCAGAAACCGTTGAGATTCCCATCTTTACACTGTTTAACTGATTTTGTGGTATGCATGGGTTTTCTTCTGTAATTGTCATCGATTTTGATTGGAATAGGTTTGGATCTGAGTATAGCTGTACACTAGAGTTTTACACAACAATTATTCAGCAGAGAAAATGAGTCAAATAGCAACAAATGACTAATAACTTCGTTTTAGTCTTCCAATGAAACCTAATCTTTCAGCATATAACCACTCATCTGCAAATGACCCACACAAAATCCAGAATTCAGAATTATTTCAGACTATCTGGAATTCTAGTGTCTAGTAATCTGCTCTTGGTGACATACTACTCTCCTTGTTCTCCTTTCATGTTCTCACCTGATTGGTGTCGCCAGTGGCCCAGTAGAGATTTTTATTTGTGGCGATCGTTAATCAGCCATCTAAGTAGACAAACGACCTCACTTTGATACAACTGCTGGTGAAGATGGAATTTTCTGCTAAATGACGTTCTGTCACTATAGTTTACCTAAATATTCCCGTTTTTCGCCCATTTCGGGCCTAACACACAGTAGTACGTCCCAATAAGTTATTTTCTCTTATCTGCCTGTAATCTACACCAACTTGCATGTAGGAAAATAGTTTGAAATTCGGTCACGCAACTTCCAGTTTTGTTTCCACACCAGGCGTGTAATGCGCAAACGGATTAAGCGTTCATCATTTGAACATCAGAATGTTAGAACCCGATCGTCGTCAGCCACTCATAGTGATAGGCAAAACTCACCGTCCCAGTTTGCTTTCGCACATCTAGGCAGAAAAATCATTGGCGGACTACCTTCCGACCAATGATTATTACAGAATGTTCGCTGTGCACTTTGTAAGCCATCGCGACTCTCATTGGTTCGTCGAACGTAAACCCTGTCGCGGGTTTCGTGATATGAATTACACGCGGGCTTGTGAGCTGCTGGTGCTATGTTAAATAACTATCGTTCAACCGGGTTCGATCTACCTGCATTCCCATTCTGACAGTTTCATTGCATTAAAAGTCGCAAAGTGGATTAGTTGAATGAAATTGGCAATATTTTCATCGATAGTCTCCAATATACGCAAGAAAATGGGCCACAAGTGTAAAATCTTGATTGGTTATCACAATCGAGGGCTCGTTCTAACTTTGACTGAAGTCCGAATTCATCTACAAAGTGGTTGAAGTTGTGTGAAATGGCTGTTTACTTGCAAATACCTTTCAAAGGTTGTCTAGTAGACACTAAACTATGAGTTTTCTAGCGTTCAGTGGAACCGATCTACCTGAGGTCGAAACCATTCAATGAAGTATATCGATTCACTTCGAATTTGTTTACAAATGATACGGTCTGTTGCGTCCACAGTTCAGGTACACCGGTAGGGCATAACAACAGAAAATACTAGCTGCAATTGATATCGACTGCCATTTGGCCATTTGTTC
The DNA here is from genome assembly GCA_008360955.1 of Fasciolopsis buskii. Lineage (NCBI taxonomy): Eukaryota > Metazoa > Platyhelminthes > Trematoda > Plagiorchiida > Fasciolidae > Fasciolopsis > Fasciolopsis buskii. The sequence continues at coordinate 224,385 of LUCM01001445.1, read as the reverse complement.
AAACGACTGGCAACAGATCAGGCTGGGGATTCGCATTTTGGCTTCGGTTGAAATATGGACAGCAAATAATTTGAATAAAGTACCACTGATTTTTGATAGTTGGATTGCTTTTATACAAGTGACAAAAGTCAAAGTTAAAATACAGATGGCCGGATTCTGCATAAACATGGCAGACAAATTTGAAAACGCCACTGCATCAAACGGGAATCAGACAGCCCAGTTTCTTTTCGTCCGAATAAGAGGGCGGTTAGGGTAGTGATTAATCTCACTTCCAACAGTTCAGAGCCAGTGGCTCTGGTATTAGTCCACGGATTAGTATCTTATGTTTTGACAACCTCCTACCTAATGGAATAAGTATCCATACGCTAGGTAATGTTCGTGCCCGCGACAAAACAGATGCAACGGTGCAAACAGTGAACCAGCTGAAGTTGGAGACCCCGGACTTGGTGACAGTCTCAGTATTTCCGCCACCACTGTCTCTTCTAAATGCAAAGCCTTGACCGTCAAGTAGTGCCTGAACAGTAGCAACTAGTCCACTTGACACCGTACAGTGAGTGCTATTCGACCCAGCAACGGAGCTTCTGGGAGTAGAAAACTGCCTGCTAACCGCAGGTAAGTTGAGCCACTTAGGCTAACACTTCCTTCCATCTCTAAATCAAAATAATCGCAGCTAGCGGAACTCATGTCTACGTAACAAATCGAGCCTTGGAGTAAGTGACACAAATCGTCGTGTAAGCCCCCGCGAGGATGTGCGCACACCAGACTAGTCGTGGGTGTGATGATTGAATCCTGGTACTCGTTGTATTGTGCACTCACATTTGTCCAGTGATGCAATTTTCCTCTCGTAACGAGAGGTTGTAACTTATTTGTAGCAATTAAAAATAAACTGAAAATATTTTACGGCACAATCATCAAAAAAGAAAAAAACAAGAGCATATTTCCAAGGGGACTGAGGCCTGTCGGACAATCAGGCAACTGCTGATCACTGCACTTTCGTTCCTTTACAAATCCATGTGATTCGTTAAAAAAACTCGCCAAAGATGGAAAATAAATTCAAGCTTCAATCTTCTAAACTGAGCGTTCACTTTACAGTGAATATATCAATGCACTTTCTGAAAATCAGCAAACATGTATACCGGCAAGTGAAGGAAATTCGAAATGGAGAAAATCAGTTACCGTCGCATATTCCTAAATTGTCTTTCGTCTGTAAAAGTTCTGTGGAAATCAGAAAAATTAGTTCGTTGGTTCACATTTTCCTGTCTTCGTCATATCACGGACTAAGCACCGAAGCAAAAGCTGCTGCCAAACGTTTATACGACAACAACTCATGCTTTTTACCGTCAGCCACCATTTTTGCTATCGTAAGTTTAAACTGAAAACAGTGAATAGCGCACTAATTCATCAATACACTCCAAAGTGAATTTGATTCGGCATCACTTAGAATTTTCCAATCACTTTACCGAACACACTGCCCTTGATTTGTTTATTAATTGAGTTTCAAAATTTTGTGTTTATTCTGTCCAAGGTGAAAATCTATGCCCGAGTACGGTTTTTTGATTCTTGTGCAATGCAGAGTAATTTCGTTTTTTTGGAATTCTTTGATCCTTTTCCAAAGCCACGTAGCACTTGAAATGTTGGAAAACTCGGGTCTTTTCAGAGTCATAAAATGTGCATATGTTCATCAAGTGGCAATCGTTGCTTAACTACCATGGGTCATCCTCTAGCCGGATGAGAATTGTAACAGTCGAAGCGCACGCGTCCTGATCCGTGTGGATTTTGCACAAATACTCACTACTCGATTCACCAAATAGCAAGATTTTCTCACCTCCAGGACAGCACCGTGGAGCCCTCAAAGAAACTGGTAGGTTAAAATGATGTGGAACGCTAATAAGAACAAGAAGAAGTCGGTCCACTCGAGACAGCGACACAAAAGTTCATCCGGTACTCTGTACGATAAACTCCACATGTAACCTCGTGGTTCGGAAATTTTGGCTGCGAGTAAATTTAATATTTTTTGATGATACTCGGGATCCATTACAATCAACATGAATAAAATTCAGTATCCTAGTTTAGACTAAGTGCTCTGTGCAGCATGCAAAGGTCACGATGAGCGAATCGATTAAAAGTGCCTGGATTAGTGAAATTCGAGACCAGACAAATCGGGGATGCTTTTCATGGAGTCCAATATTTCACGAACTTTGAGACGTTACCAAAGAATATGAATCTGACTGATTTGATTCTGTCATAGCATCGATTTTTTTCACTTAACCCATGTTCCCCTTTGGGCACCAAGCGGGATTCTGTCACTAGGCAATTCGAATTCAAATAAAATTTACTCGCTGGGGGACCTAAATCTATTGGTCTCTCTAGCAGGCGCAAAAAATACGATTAGACAGAGTAGGAAAATATATATTATGATAATATAATATATTATTGATCCACCTTCGAGTTCGAGAAGTGGTCTCAACAGGGTGCCGAAACACGATGTCCCATTTGAGGAGTGGAAACTAAAAGTTAAGCGAGACAATCTGCAAATCACTTCACCCTAAGTTTACAAACTGGATCATTCTGTAACGTTCACATTGATATTGGTACCAACTATTTCAATTATTGGAGACAGAATATAAACGATTTGCAAATGAGTCTACAGTTTTCACCAACGATAAAGACACCAACCTTGGAGGGAGGGGAGAATTATTGGTACACTTGTATATCGTGCAATGATAGAGGGAATGATTTTCTAAGTGTCTATGCCGTTAGTTACACTGTGTAGAAAATCAGTTCGAAAAAAGAAAACATGGAGTGAATACTTGTACACACTTACGGAGAGGAGATATTCGAATATTTGAGCTAGAGAAATTAACTTATGGGGATAATGACGAGTAAAAATGGACTACTTTAATATTAATCAGTTCTGAACGGATTTTCAATGCACCAGAGACAAAACGCCTCTTGTGTGTGTGTTTGTGCTTGTGTGTACGTCTCTGTGTGTGTGTGTTATATGATAATTTTGAAGCTACCAAAAAAACGAGTAGTAAAACCATGTGAGAACAGAAGTTCACAACTGAGTACATTCGTCCCGTAACATTTGCACTCACTTGTCAACCAAGTTTCCTGGAAACTAGCAATTTCACGATCCATGTGTCCCAGAGGGTTATGCGACCAGTGAGCATGGAAGCTGGAATTCTAAATCATTTCGCAAAGCTGATTTGAATAAATATGGTTTACTGAATCGAACATTGCCAGATCAGATCAAGACGGAATAACCCTAATCCCATCTGGATGATTTTGAAGCTGAAATGTTCGGCTTCTCTGAAAGTTCATCGGAACAGGAAGATGCTGTGACTTCGGGTTTACGGATTGAAAAATAGCTAATATTGTTTTAATGACAGGATATCAATTGCTGTTTGGAGAATGTTCTGTGACTTTACATAACGTCGTATTTGAGTTGGTTGAACCTTCTCTCTAGCTTTTGGTGCAAGGAAATTTTTGGGGCTTGAATACGAAACTTGCAATGGTTTATCTAGTGCTTGAATCCCGTTTCCGAAGGAAGTGGCACGACGAATGTGTACCGTATTTAATGACTGCTTTGAAAAATTTCGTCTTCTTCTATCCATTTCTTTTTATAAATTTCCTGTTTTCTAGAACAACCATAAACAAAGTTCGTGGGAGAACAATGACTTTTATCTAAAGGATACTTACAGTTATTATCTATTCTAGCGGTATTATGCCCCAGTGACTAAGATTGGCTTGGCCAGACTGACAGGCTTTCAGTGGATCAGATTTGTGGTTCTCCCGTGGACTAGGCAAACAAGAGTAGGCATACACACACTGCTGGTGATGTAAGTTAGATCCTAGTAACACATATCAATTCGGAGTATACAATCATAAGAATGTTCAAACAGGAGGGTGGTGGGCACGCCTACCTGACAAGCGGCAATAATCGCGAAACCGACAGTATGCTGTCTGCAAACAGTAACGAATAGCAGCTCTTTCTTTTAACCGTAGGTTTTCGCCTGATTTTTGATGGCTTATCATTCGAAATGCATGACTTGGATGAATGCATTTGTCAAAGTCGACTAGAAGTCATGCGACTTAACTATTCTGCACTTTCGACTTATTTAATAGCAGATGTTTCATGGTTTTTGAAGTTGCCGTACCCCTGATCTTCCATTGAACTTGGTGCCACAAATGCACCGAAAATTATGAAAACTTGAGGACATATGCACACAGAAGCCTCAGATTTGAGGTCATGTGAGCGGAAGTTGTTGCCTCTCCCAGTAGGGTATTAGTTTAGGGATACAGAAGACATCTGATTACGTTTGTTTGCGCAATAATTCTACGTGCACTTCACGTACGATATAGCTTTATCGTCACCAGCAAATAGCGTATGGTGATCAGAATCCTGATGGTCCAATAAGAAGGTGTGCTTTCGCTGCAACTGGCTGAAAGTTATTGATCCTATGATATTTCTCCGTAATTTAATGGCTAAAGGATTTAGATAAACTCGAACATGGTTCCCCGTTGCATGATATTCTTGCTCCTTTAAGTTGCTTAGCCCAAAGTTGGAGCTGTTCGACTATTTGCTAATGGTTATGTTCCACTTGTCGTTATCATCGACCTCAGTCGGTGAGGTTACTTTGAGTGGCAATATTGCCATACCGATTCCGGGTTCGCTTATGCATTCAAATAAGTGTGTGTGTATGTGTGTGTGTGTGTGTGTGTGTGAAAAGTATACCCAAGGATTCCATCATTTTGATCCGTTACTTTGCTAGTTCACGCTATGATACTCCGCGTATGTAATTTACTGGTTTTAAAGGGAACCCATTAGCATGAACGATTTAACATCCACTTAGTAAGAGTTTATCATGAACCGCAAAGTAGAATCTGAACAAACATCTACGAGACCGTTCGTGTTTAGCTAATGGAGGTTGCAGTCAATTGGTCACTCCACTTTTGCGGTTCGATCACATCCATCGCAGTAGATCGAACACGACTCTTCAGATTATTGCTGATCGTTCGGGAACAGCCGTCTTTTCAAACAATGTTCAGTACGGCCAGAATGCGGGTGTGAACTTTGCTAATGAAGAACCGATAAGATAATCAATGACATTACATGGAGATTACTTTTCTTCGAGGGCCATTATAATTAATAAGAGAAACAAGTCTAATGCTACTGGGGAGGATCATCACGGTTACCTTCGGCTTACCGAGCCTACGTTGTGTCAATCTCTTGTTAGCGTTTGAATGAAAGTCACGAAAGTGGAAATCCGGCATGCTGAACTACTGTTGTGACAACCCAAAACAAAATGGCATAGTTTTAACTTCCGAACTGGCCTCTTCGGTCAAAACGGAATTAAACAAATTTTGAGGACGTTGAACGGGACAACAGATTGATCATAGCATACGTTCTGTTGGCTGAAGATCACAATCAAATCAACGTAATCGGCATGCAAACTCGAAGTTGATGCAGCCTTTTTAATTGCCTCGATCCGAGAGTATCAAGCAGACCTCAGCAGTCCTGAGTTTAAATGTCTATCACTCATATAATTAATTCACATTATACATACATATATATGGGATTGCCAAACCTTGGCTGAATTTCAGCTTTCTTTCTTTCAAGTGGTCGCAATTCTTACAGGGAGCTTCGTGTTTTGCGACGTAGCAATGTCATATCGTACCATGTGATTTGCATGCGGATCCAGTGACTCGTGTTGCCATTATTTTCTCTATTTTGGACAATGTTGGATGGCAGTGGTCGAGTGAAAAAGGCGCCAGAGGTTCGAAACCAAAAATCCAAATCCCAATGTTTTAGAATGGTCGAGGATGAGGTCTCAGACCGCGAGTTGGCTACCTTCCCTGAGAGCCTTCCAAAATGTTCTCAAATGTCAGGTGTCTCAGACAGTACCTGACGAAGAAGCCTTAATCACTGGCTTCTCGTGGCTTAAATGTTTCCATTAAAGAGGGAGAGCGGAGGCAAATTTTTGAAAATCACCCCCGAGCTGGTTGGTCTTTGGCAATCAGTATAGAGGAGGTCGCCAAACTTTGATTCCAAGCCAACGACGGCGACGTGCAAAGCATACTACACTATGCTCAACGATATCAGTGACGAGGCAATGAATTTGGAATTAGGGGTGCCTAGTCTTATTCAAAGGGCGTTTGAACTGACTAATTAGCCACCATTCTCCAGTGGTTTACGCCACTTTCAGATCGTCCTTTTGTTATGTGGGTTAGACCATTCGGTCGAAATCTCGAATTAGGATCCCTTCACCTATTTGTCTACCTCGGTTTGGACAGCCGAGTAGTATCATGGATCTTGCTGGATAGCTGATGACATAAAAGTAGGGGCTGGAAGGATTGCCATGTGTGATTATCTCTACGTGTTGTTTATTTTTCTTTCCGGTTTCTCGTTCATTGTTTTCACACTTCTCCCTGGTTCCGAGGATACATGAGCTGCATTCAGATTTGCGCATAATTTGTATGTGTTGTTAACTGCAGCACCCACGTAGAAACTTACTTGTACAGAGGACCGAAGCTGGTTAACTCTGCTTAAAATACCTACATTGATTACTAGCCAGATGTTCAAACAGGAGAAGAAAGAAAAATTCCGAATCGGTACACCGTTCCGAGTGAAATTGGAACTTACAAAAGGTCACATGATTCTTGATCAAGTATAAGATTCGTGGATATATATATGCATATATTAAAATAACCCGTAAATATGCTGGTAGACGGCCATTTGCTGTAAGCTGGATCATTGCCACCCTCGAATTAATGCGACCCTAGGTGGTTCCATGCTACTCCAAGCTTCAGGATCATGGATGTCGATTTCATGTCACTCTGTGTAGTGGGCCCTAGTGGCTATGGAGCATGCCGCTTCGACTATTTTCTGTCATTGGCGGGACGACTGATCCTGTCGTCCAAAAGTGTGACCTAGCAGACTTATTGGATGAAGGTTTGCCGGGTTGCTGGCGGGTGGTAGGTGACGATTCACCGTGTATTGTAAATTGTTTGTTCGCCACAAACGTGTCAACTCACATACCCTCTTGTCTATGTACATTGACGAAGTGGTTCAAAAATTTATCTCTAGGATGGTGTCCGAGCAACAAATCATTTATAACTTGCACATCCCTACTAATAATTTCGTTGAATCGAGCTCAAGGCTCGGGAGGGAACCGGTCTTCCAGGAAACTTAACTGACTTTCGCAAACAATAGCTCGTTTTTGAAGATGCCTTTGTTGCCCACTTAAGTTCGGGAAGATGCCATCCCGGACCCCTTTTCTGAAGCCCTGGAGAAGAGACGCATGCCAGTCCTAGACTACATTCTTCTGTTTGGTCTGTAGAGAGGTAGATATAAACTTCCAAGTTCTTCTAGCCTTATTAGCCTTCACTGTCATCCTTATGCGAACGAACTGGCACAGAATGGTGCGGCTTAAAGCTAGTGTGTGGTGTGACGCTCATCTGCGCCATCACAACCTAGGTCATGGTCTGACCATCATGACATGCACTACGAGTCCCTATCATCCGCAGACGCTTGTACCGGTGTAAACATTTCATGAAGATCTACGGCGACAACCACTCTTCCTATGCCGAATCAATTAAGCACTCCTATCAATGGTACACTGAGACCAGGGCCTTGCAATAAGTGATCGTTCATCAACTACCAGTGTACCCTCGTCGCACTGTTGAAATGACTCACCTTATCCGGTGTCTAATAGTTGAAAACGCGGTGATGCGGGAGATACCATATCTACTCGCTTGCTGTACCCACGTCCAACATTGAGCTGCATTATAGGAAAATATTTCTCTTCGACCGTAGGATCGGATGCCAGTCTACCCATCACACCCTTCGATGTTCGCTTTAAGGCATCAGCTGTGATTTGGGTCGACAAGCCGGAGTGATCCCATGCAAACCATGGGGCATTTGGTGAGTCATTTGAGGGTGAAGCCAGACTATACCCAGAAGAACACTAGCCGCCAAACATCTCTGACGTTAGTCGAACAACAAATGAACTTAGAAAATGAACCGTTAGCAACCCCGAGGACAAGTATGGAGTCCGTAGGCCGCGGACTATTTGAAAGTGGGCTAATTTTGTGACATACTCAGAAGGAAACGGGGGTTACATTCGATATGAAGACCAGAAAACGCACAATGAACCCGACTAGGCGGAGAGCAATTGGCTAAAGGATTATCGTGCGTGGGCTTATATGAACCAATCGATTATTACAAATAGGAGAATTTTTCTTGTTGAGGGGCCAGGGGTCATCTGATCGTTCTTACTTGATTAGGCGGGCCGGAATTGAACACGAATCGAGACGCTTGACTGAGGACGCTAGAGCTAGCGACCGGGATGAACAAGGACATAGAGCAGCACAGCATTAGCGACTCAGACATTTGGGCTTAGTTACACTCGAATAACACCGTCATCTAATCGGTACGCAGCAGAAAATAGATGGAGTTAACTCATGATCTGTGATCTTGATGATATTCCGTTACCGTCATCGGATAGTTTAAGCAATTCTTATGCTTGATATTAGTGAAATAAGATTGTTCAATTTCTTGCTGATCGTCTGTTGAACCTCCTTATTCACATTTCCAATTCAGAAGGATGTGGCATGCATCACGTGATATCGGTTAATAAAATTGTTCGGCGAAACATGTGCAGATTGCGGAACTAACGACAAGCTCAATTAAACTTCAATGAGCAGCGTTTGTTTTCTAATGAAACACTACGTAAGTTCTTCCGACCAATGATTTTAACTTTAATTGCATAACATTCGTGGAATAGGAAGAATCACGTGAGATTTGAGTACTAAAGCCAAGCAGCATTGAGGTCCTAGCGAATGCCCACTGTGACAAAAGAATACAAGTATGGATGCGAATAAGTGTTTCATTTATTGATTTTCCCGTTTTGACAAACAGAGTTATGGATGGGTATCCAGAAGCGGGCCAAGCAATGTGCGTGAAGGAGAGTTACGGAAACTACCAGTTGGCTGTTTTTTACTACCAGTCACCACCGGATTCAGGGCATCGGATGTGAACAAATGACTAGGCCAGACTAATACTAAAGAGGACATGGGCTGGAACATTGTCATATTTCCGGTGGAATTTCATGTTGAGGATAATCATTGGGTGCAAACTGAAAAATGTGTACCTTAGTCACGGCCATTTGCTGAGGTCCAGTGTTTTAAAGCGAATTGCACTGGGTTCTGAAATGATTCTTGGCTAGAATAACCACTGTTCAAATTAGTTGGGCCAGTCGCAATACATATGGGCAAGTGCATGGACGATTATCAGATGGTACTGTTCTATTTTCTTCCGACCAATGCAATCGAATATATATATATATATATATATGAGAGCAGGTTAGAGAATGATGTTCTTTCAATTTGATTGCAAACGTTTCATCACCTATCAAGGTGATAGATGGTAAAACGTTTGCAATCAAATTGCCCAGCTC